>MU785919.1:42458-133141 GCA_026770625.1 Nicotiana glauca
GAATTCGGAGGTCCGTAGGTCATTTTGGAGCCATTTGCCTAAAGATAAAAATTTGAAGGTTTTTGAGAAGTTTGACCGAGAGTTTGACTTTTTGATATCTGGGTCGGATTCTGATTCCGAAAGTTGGAGTAAGTCTGTAATGTCGAATATGACTTGTGTGCAAAATTTGAAGCCAATCAGACGTGATTTGATAGGCTTAAACATCGAAAGTAGAAGTTTGAAATTCTAAAGTTCATAAAGCTTAGGTTGGAGGTCGATTCATGGTTTTAGCATTATTTGATATGATTTGAGGCTTCTATAAAGTGCGTAATGTGTTTTGGGACTGGTTGGTATGATTGGTTCGGGTCTCGGGGGCCTCAGGTGTGTTTCGGGTTGTATCTCGCTCTTATTTGATGTTTCAACATCGTTTCTTTGGACATAATGGGTACCAGTTTAATAAAATGAGCTCCAAATTAAGTTTTTATTATACCATTAGATCCGTATCATAATTACGGATCCATAGCAAAAAGAATCGTCGAATTTGGACATCGTATGAGGGAGTTATGCTCATTTTTGTGTCGGAAAGAATTGCTGGTTTCTGGTGTGAAGATTTGTTCTTCGCGAACTTGAGAGAGGTTCCACGAACTTGAAGAAGTATTTTTGGATTGACTGGTCAATGGGAAAAATTACCCTTCGTCTCCTGCGAAGGCGATGAAGGAATATCTCCTGGACAGTGTTTTAAACCGAGAATTTTAGTATTTTGGGCATATCTTGAGTTCTAGAGCTCCGTTTGAGGTGATTTTCGCGGTTTTGTTCTCGTCTCAACAAGGGGGTAAATATATGACCTTTATTTTGATGTTTCACCTTGATAATTTCTGTTGGTTTCTATTTTTATCCGTGTTTGGATGGTAGAAATTGGGATTTTGAGCCCCAAAGTTGAAAAATGGTAAATCTTTGATTTGAGGGTCAATTCATGGACGAAATTGGATGAAATTATGGATATAGACCATATGAGTTATGGGTAACATTTATGTTCAATAATTTTCAAAATTCGGGCACGTGGGCCCGAGGGGCATTTTTATCGACTTTTCAAGCGGAGTTCGGAATTGATATAAATTAAATTGTTATCAGTGTTTGAGCATATATTAATGCGTTTACATAATTTTTGGCCAATTTTGGAGCATTGTGCATCAATTCGGGTCTTCGAAAGGGCGTGGAATGCCGGTTTTGGATCTTCGGAGCGAGGTGAGTCTAGTTTCTAACCTTGTAAGAGGGAACTGTCCCCATAGGTGAAATAATTGATTATGTGCTCCTATTTGCAGGGGCTACGTATGCACGAGGTGATGAGAGTCTGTGCGTAGCTACTATTATACTATTGTCCGGGTAGTCTAGGACCCAAAATCATGCTATACCTTGAATGTTTGTAATCTTATGGATGGTTGAATTGCTTAAACCACATCAAAATAGTAAATAAATTCCTAACAAGATCCAAACCTCCTTTTTATAAATTGTTAAAAGAGAATTAGCTTTCTTTGAATAATTTCCACATGTTGGCTTCTTGATTGAATGTCTCTATGTGTTTACTTTGGAACGGTCCGAACGCCTCGGCGGACTAAGTAGATGCATCTATAGGCACACCGTCGACCCTCGGCAAGCGCACAGTTTATTTCTATTGGATCGGGCCATCACCTCGGTGTGATTTGCGCATGTTATATTGTTGCTTGAGAATTTTAAATGTGAAATTTGCCCTTCGTGGCTTGATATAAATTGATAAGATAATGAAGAGTAAACCGTAAAAATCCTTTATTATTTGTTGAAGGTGTTTTACCTATTTCCGTCTTCGTGAATTAGAACTACTATATAAATCCATGATTTCCTCACATTTTTAGTATATTGTTAATTGATCTCTAGTAAGTGTCGAAGTTGACCATCTCGTCTCTACTTCTTCGAGATTAGGCGAGATACTCATTGAGTACACGTTGTTTACGTACTCATACTACACTTCTATGCATTTTTGTTGCACAGGTATGTGTATCTCTAGCAGCCTACTGGGCGTAGCAACGTGGATGATTCTGGGACTAGGTGAGTTGCATTATTCGAGGCGACCCGCAGCTAGTGTAGTCCCTTTCAGCATATTGTATTTATTTCATGTCCACTGTATTTCGGACGGATGTTGTATTTTATTTCCTTATTAGTAGATGCTCATGTACTTGTGACACCGGATTTTGGGAGGATTTATGGATTATTTAGTATTAAGTCTTTTATCGACTTTATATTCATTTCTATAAAAAAATTATTATTTAATATTTAACGTATAAGAAAAATGATTCCCGCAAATACTAAAATTGGAATTTGATTATGCATTCTTAGTTGGCTTGCCTGACAGCGGTGTCCGGTGCCACCACAACCCTTAGTAGGTTTTGGGTTGTGACAACATGGTATTAGAGCACTAGGTTCCTAGGGTCTCACGAGTTATAAGCAAGTCTAGTAGAGTCTCGCGGATCGGTACGGAGACGTCTGTACTTATCCTCGTGAGGCTGCAGGACTGTTAGGAGTACTTCCTTTCTTGATTCTTTATCATGCGGTTTGATTTATGTGAGGCTTGCGCCTTTGTCTCCTTCCTACTCAATCTTATGCGATGCGAAGCGCTTGTTATAAATCGAGAGTTTAAGAATTTTAATAACACTACGAATGTGGTGCGAGTGTTTCTCCCTGCGGGGTTATTTGAGCTATTATTGTCGCCTTGTGGAAGGATATTCTATTGTTTCGGCTCAGTAGCGGTACTTTTGAGAGCTCTGAGGTTAGGCACAAGTTGCCATGATGCTTATGAACGAATGTTGCGCAATAGTGATATGATGGTAGGATGATTGCCCACGTGTCAGAGCAGTGAATGACTTGAAGGGAGGTTTACTCAGTGCATAATCAAGAGATTCAGTATTTTATTCCCGGGAGGGGAAAGACAATCGAACTAAGGATGGTCAGATGTGGGCTGGTGGAAGTAATGAGACTTGGTATTTGCAAGCGTTGTAGAGTTTTCCTCTATGATGGGATGTCGTTGTCCTAATTGAACGTGCTAAGTTTGTCGGTGTTATGACCTTCTACAATTCGCCTTTGGGGCAAGATATTATGAGATAGAATTGGAGACATAACTGTCAGATATCACAGGATGCGGTAGTTCAGAAGTGAATCAGTATTTCTAATGTTGACGGTTCGATAAAGATGACCTTCGGAAAGGTTTAAGTTAGCAACAATTGTTGGTTCAGGTGCCACAAAGATAGATTTTGTTTAAGACAGCAAGTGAGCAGAAAAGTATGAGGAAGGAAATATGGGAAGTGTCAGGCAGTGGCTAAAGTTTCCAAAAGGCCGAGTATAAGAGGCCAAAGGCCGAGTAATCGATTAAGGGGATGAGTTCCGCCAAAATAGGAGAGCGGTGGAGTCGCATATGTGCTTTGTAGTGGGATGACCACCTACCTTAAGGAGAGTTTGAAATGATTTGGGATTTTAGTGGTTGGCGATTGAAGCCTACGGAGTTAATTAGAAGTATAGGCTATCATGCGGCAGGAGATTTGATATAACGGGACGGAGCTTCTTGAACGAAGAAGGATATAACATAACTTTGAATTGGAAAAATGTTGCCGCATATTTTAATTGATGTCCACGAGGGGTGAATGGACTTGTGCAGCTGGAGAGTGAGCTCGGACTCAAGATGGGTTATTGATGTCATAGTGATTATACCCCGTGCAGCAGCGTTGGAAGATGCCGGGGAGTGAATTCTACAGGTGGGTTATTCATGTGAGCAGGTTAGTGGTTGAGTGGGAATAATTCTATTGGTTATACAGCGAAGGGGTCGGTCGTGCGAATGTTGCTAGTGATTCAGGGTATAAAAAATGTGTTTCTACATTAAGATATCGAGAATTTTGGCGATTGATTGCGTAAGGCTATGTCAATAAGATATAGGGAATTCCGGTGAGTTCCAGATTGTGAACAATGGCTTCATGCTAAGTGGGACTCTTATGATTGGGTTGCATGGTTAGCTACTTGCGAGGTTTCTGGGTATTAGCATATCGATGGGCTATTTCAGCTACGGGAACAAATCGTAAGTGGTAATTTGAGCAAAGGATTTATTAAAAGTGGGCTATCGTTGGCCTTATTGGCCCATGTTCAAACCTGGGGAAGGATTCATGATTATGCTTTGTAGAGATGCGGGTTCCCAAGGAAGTGATTCTGCTAGGTCCTTCACCAATGGGCATCCATGTGCTAGAAGATTTATGGAATTGATTATATTTAGGGCCAAGTCAGAGCGGGTGGCTCTCAACAGCGGTCCTAGTGAAATTCAAAAGATAAAGTGTGGTACCTAATGATTTCGAGCCAATAAGTACAGTTAAGAATCAAGCTTTGTAGTAGCTTATGAGAAGGTTCCCAAAATGTTCTATGATATTTTAACTTGCGGTGTAGCATTTGAGAGATATGAAATGGTTTGTGGGATTTGAGGCAGCATGGTCTCGTGGTTCTAGGTCACTCAAGATAAGTGCAGATGGAGTAGGTTATGTGTTGGATGGAGGTGGTATTATCTCCAAGGCAAACAATGATAAATTGGAAGAAGGTAGATTGATTAGCCATAGTTAAATTGGCAGATTGGTGTCAGTTATCAGTTCCTTCAGCGTGATCAAGTTGTGCAAGTGATTTGTGACGGTACGTGTGAGGCTTGTCGACCGCCGTAATTGATATTATTCAGAAGCATTCTTCTGTTATGGCCTGTTATGTGTAAGCAGATCCCGAAAGGGTTATGGTGGCTTGGACCACTACTCAGAGATTTACATATTCTACGGTCATGAGAATTCGCCTGTATGTTACTATGTTCCTCTGGAAGTGAGTTTGGTGAAAAGCTTTTATGTGACGAAGTGTTAACCTATTAGTGGTTTCGGAGTTATGATGAAGAGTCGTGTTCTATCGCATATTGTCATGTCGGGTGCAGTGAGTAGTATGGAATTTGAAGTGAGAATCAAGGTCGCAGTTCGGTGTGGACAAGGATGTCACAAGCTCGGATGAGCAGGAAAGGAGTTTCGATGTTTAAAGTAAGTTGGTATTGTCTTCAGCGTCACTTGAGATCGGCGTTCTGTAAGAAGGGCTTGTATCATGGTTAATGATTCTTGATTGCTTTTCAGCGATAGTACGGCCGGTGGTTGGGATGTACGGACCTGTTATGTGTTTTGAAATGTTGTGGGAGCGCGTCCCACAGGAAGATTGTATAAGTGTGATATATGGTCACTTGATTGATTAAAGATTTAACCCCAGTATGGAGATTTGTGATGAAATCGAAAAATTGAGAATATATGCCTAAAGGGCACTCAGTTACTGAATTGTGGACTGTGGATGGGTACTTCGGTTATGACGGGTGTTCTTGTGTGTTATGAGAAGAGGGAAATTAGTATGGACCTTCGAAGGGTTATTGGCTTAGTTTGATACGATCAGGATCGACTTAAGGTCGGTGGATGGATCTAAATGTGGATATGGTCTCTATGTCAGGCCAATTATGTTCATTTCAGCAAATCGCTCCTTGTGGAAGAATGGTCGGGGTGTTATGTAGTCGTTAGCAATTTCATGTAATGATGTATTGCGCCGTGCGAGTTGTGAGATGGCTTGGTAAATTTCTTATGTGATGAGGATCCGCGTAGAAATGATGTTATGGATCGATTGCCTTAATAAAACGATGTCGTTCAAACAAACTTGAGACCGGGTTGATCTCTGATGGAACGAGTCGGGGCTGAACACGGGTTAGGGCGAAGGATTTTGATCGTCCGATCAAATAGATTCAACTGCTTGGATTGAGATGCCTAAAACGGCGTCGTTTGGTTGGGGCTGGAGACGAGCTGGATTGGGGACGAGTTTGGGTGTGTTTGGTTTGGGAACTTAATAAAATTGGCCCAATTTGATTTCCTTCCTCCTTTATTTTCTTTTTCCTTTTTTTTTATTTTCTTACTAAATCATTTTCCAAAATTGAAACCTAAAATTATAAAACCAAGTTAACTTAAAAATACTAATTATCTAATTATCGCAACAATTATTGCAACTAATTAAGTATCAAATTCACACAATTAAAACACAAAAATGCAAAGTGCCTTATTTTTAGGTTTTCTTCATTTTATAAAAATAAGTAGTTAACTATTTGACTCAAGAATTATACAACTAAATCCTAAATGCAAATGCTATATTTTTTGTATATTTTCATTAATTTGGTCAAATAAACGTGCACACACAAATGCAAACAATAACAAAAATATCACGAAAATTCACAAAGTTGCACACAATAAAACAAACATTTTTGTTTTGATTTTGTGGGAGTAATTCGTGTGAGGGAAAAATCACGTGCTCACAGTAGTTCCTTTCATCAACATTGATCCACAAATCCTTGTTAAAACATTAAAGATAATCAACTGAGGCACCTAAATCTTCATCCCAGGGGGTAAGACTTCATCACCTTAGCTCTTAATTTTAAACATGGCTATAAGAGGTCGTTAGTGAGGTAATTCATGGGGATAAGGGTGACTACATTGTATGCGTGTGTTCTTAGAAGATATGTGGAAATTATAAATAGAGAGGCGTTGGGAAAGGGCTAGTGTAATCATGCATAAAAGGACCATAACACCTTAATGAACACTCTATGCTTGATAAAATGCTCAAGCGAGCTAAGATTGTGATCTTTTCCTAATTATCTCCTATAGGCATGGTTTCTAACCTGGATTACCCTATATGATGCGTATTACCCACCCCTTTTCAATATTTAAACCCGGAGTTATTTACAAATAATTATTACAGACCAACACTGAAATGAATTACATACGAAGAGTAAACATTACACTATAGAGAACCATAAACAGGCCCAAACTTTCTGCACCCGATTAGGACTTCCTCCCTGAGTTATGTAATAAATCACCTCAAGTGCCAAGATTGTTCCATAACCTTTCTTATATATGGGTGTGTCAGAGTTACCTAAGGATCTCAAAGGATCTCGGGCAGTGCTCACACCCATATTTTATAGCCAATATAGAGTAAGCGCAGTGTGCAAAGGCCAGCTTTCATGTGTTCAAGTTCAGAGGGAGCTCAAGGGTCCCAAGGTAAGGCTCACACAAAAGGGGCAGAACCTAGTGGCCTAAGAGTAGAGTGAGAGTGCTTGAAAAGAACTTAGTAAAACAATGTTAAAGTATAACTTTCAGAAGTGAAAAAAAAGTTTTCAGGAGTAGACATAGTTTTAAAAATGCTAAGAGTGAAAGCAGTTTTGGAACTAATTCTGGGAAAACATTCAATCACAAAGACAACTTAGAGTGATCAGATTCAGAGCCATTTATTACTTGATTCTAAGTGAAGACACACAACTTTACAGACAAGGATAAGGGGGTTGGGGACATAAAGAGCTCAAATCAGGATCACATAAACATGGAAAAGAAGAGAAACATACATACCAGCCAGTACAAAGAACAAGTAGGAACTGATTGGCTTCCAAAACACAAACTACTATTTCAAAGTGTTAACAAGGGAATCATACTCGAAATTAGGATAGTAACAGGCAATAAGACATAGGGACAGGGTATGGGAGTAGTCATGCTGATGACAGGGGTCTATTACACATGATTAGTCATGCCACTTAGTGTTAACCAAGCATATTGAGGAGTCTATGATACTAACATGGCATACCAGTTGAGGGGAATAAACAAGAACTCAAGTAGACCTGCTGGTTACACACTTGAACAAGAGAGGGAAAAACTTAAGCATGCTGAATAAAGCAGTAAACAAGGAGAGCAATTAAATACCTAAGCCATTAAGCTAGTGCAGAAGGATACATGGATTAACAGACATGGAACACATAGAGCTGAGTTTCAGAATTGAACTAGGAACATACTAGTTAAGGAAGCAAAGTGCAGAAAGTAAAGCAAGTAGAGTTCCACAGTCTAGCCTTGGCTTTCAGCCGGCTAAACAAGCAGTTAGCATAAGTTGCAGAGAGAGAGAGAAAAGAGAGTCTTTATGTGTGTGTGCGCTTTTTGAACTAATTGTTCGTGTCTTGAATTGAGAGTAGAGGAGATCATATATAGCAGTTTAGGAATGGAGTAGAATAACGTAAAGAAATCATAATTCAGCAATCAAGGAAATTACATGAGAAATTAGCATAGTCTTCCTTCAATTAAGGACAAATACCCTACGGTTAAAGGACATGAGTCACGCAAGGAAAGAAAATCAAATTAGACCCAAGTAAAGAGGTAAACAAATAAAAGTTTAATTAAGGAAGTAATCGTGAAGAATCAGTGACATTATAGACAATAAGGTAATAAGAATAATTAGAGTCGTAAACAAGGGAATAAATCAATAATCAGCACATAATTTTAAACAAGCAAATCAGTAAATCAAAATTCAAAATAATACTGATTTGATGAGAAAAATATCAGTTTTCCACAAATAGACAAATAGGCTAAAATAGAATTTCATAAACATACATAAACTTGCCAAGGGATCGACTCAGAAACCCTAGTATAGATGAACTAGGGTAAAAGACACAAGATACTGAATTAGGCTAAAGGGGAAAATCATTAAAGTCAAAGCACAACACCAACAATGTAACAAGTAGCTTGGAAAGACTCAGAATCAAAGCAAAAACATAAGAAAATTAGGGCTTTAACACAAACTAGTTAGGGTCCAGACAATTTTAGTAGAAATCAGCCAATAATACCTAAGAACGTATGATTAACACTTGAAAATCATGAAAAGTTTGAGAAGACGAGTTTCAGTAAACCCTAGTTTAGAAAAGAGCGACTAAAATCGAAATAGTTAGTTAAAATAGGATATTTTTAAAGGAAAATGCTCAATAATACTCGAATCGCCTCAGATCTATAAATATCTGAGAAGAATCGAACAATATCAAATCTAGGGGTTTCAGAAAATAGTAGAGATGAAGAAAAATCGATTAAAAGCTCATGGATTCGAACGATAAACAAGAGGAAATCCTTTCTTACAAACAAAAATGGTTGGAGACAGGCCAGTGAACGAGTTTCAAACTGGAACAGGTCAACTTTCCTTGAGATCTTCTCAAGGACTCATGAAGTCGAAGAGCCATGGAGTATAGGAGACTAGAGGTGGTCGGAGAAGGCACGAGAACACCATATGAAGGAAGTTCTCGCCGGTAATGGTGATTAGGGTTAAGGTGAGTTGAGAGAGAATTTGGGAGAGGAGGGATTCAGAGGCGGTACAAATGAACGAATGGGGTAGGGTTTTGGGGGGTCGATGGGTTAAAAAAGGTAAGAAATAACGTGGACCGTTGATCTAGGAGATCAACGATTGAGATTAGAAAGGTTAGGTGGGGTTCCGGGTTTGGGTATGGGTTAATAGGGTGTGGGCCGGGTTTTTAATTATGAAATTGGGCTGGGAAATTGGCTACAATTGAAAATTTAAATAGCCAGTTTCCCTATTTAATTTATAAAAAATAGTAGATAATTTCTGAAAATAATTTAAAAATGCTAAAATGATTTAGGATACATAATTAGGAATTTAAAAATACAGGATCCAATTTTATGCATATAGAACATAATTAAATTTTAAAAGGGCTAATATTGAAATTATGTGCAATTTAGCTTTAAAAATACTAAATATAATTATAAAAAGATATAAAAATTACCTTAGACATATTTTGGCATAAATGTAGAAATTAAATGGATGAATTATCAAAATAATAATTTTAAAATAGTTATTGGAGATTTTATGGATAAAAAGGGAGAAATAAATTAATTTAAAATCTTAAAATTATGGAAAAAATAATAAAAACTTTGGTCATGCTTATATATGCTTATATGTAGGCCGCAACTTTGGCTAGAAAATGCTTATATGCATATATATATATATATATATATGTGCTATTTTGAAGGTATTCTGCATATTTAAAAATATATAGAGAAAACTAGGGTATCAACAGCGATCCACGATCCTATTTTGTGTGGGCCGCAACAGAAGCCACAGCAACCGTGGTTTATTTTGTGCGGCCCGCGGTGGCCAAGTTCAGAGAGTAGAGTTTGTAGTCAAGAAGCCTCACTAAAACCACACTTGATTTTGTGCGGTCCGCACTACCCCCGCAGGGCCATTTTTTCCAGAAAATTTGTCCTAGTATAAATAGTTTCTTTTCCTATTTTTAGGTCATCAGTTGTATTTTAAGGCTCAGCTGTGCTCGTGAACAATGTTCCTTACCTATTTTGAGTAATTTTAGAGTAGTTTTGTCATTTAATCTTCAAGTATTAGTTTGTAATTAAATATTATGGGATTCTCTTCATCTATTTATCAATTTTCTTCTATTATCATGAGTAGCTAGACCCATTAGTTAGGGTTGTGGCTCAATCCTAGTGTGGGCATTTGATGGGTCTTTTGTTTTAAGGCTTGAATGTCTATGGGTGTTTGATACTTGGACTAGTTTATAGTTTCAATGTTGAATTAGTAGTTGCAAACACTAATTTGTACCTACTTGACTTGGGTTCTTCTTGAGAAAGAGAACTTGAGTCTAGGAAAATTAGTCCAACAAGGAATTGGGGCGTATTCAAGAGATAGATAGCCCCAATTAAAGAGTTAAACCTATAGATAGTAATACCCAACTTGAACCTAAATTGCTCGCACAAATTATTGTACCTAATTGGTTATGATAAAGCCAATTAGGGCAAAATCGCTCAAACTACCGAGAGGTATAGAGTGAGAAGTATAATGCATTGGTTATATCATAATCCCCAACATGACAATCTTTCCTTAGACTTGAGAACCCGTCAAGTGTTCACATAGGAGAAAGTCACTTCCCTAGTGCCCTCTGAACTATTTAGAAAACCTTCAAGTATTTCACTCTTAGATTAATTTAGCATCTTATTAGCATTAAATTAGAAGTAATCAAAAGAACAATGATGATTAGAAGAGTAATTAAGAGCAATATTCCCCCCCAGCATAATCAATGTAAGGGTGTATAAGACATAACACATGTGGTAGCATCATATGGACTCAAGAGATCACGAAGGAGACCATAAACGGGATCACAAACATAATCTAACGCTTGTCAATTATTAGTTGGACGGAGGATCCTATCCCCATTTTAGGAATAAAATAAGTATGTACATGAGATAATAAGGCTAATTAAATCATTAGGATCCCTATAGAATCAAGAAACTCAAAATTTGTCCGACTCTTCAAATATTTAAAGAATTCGGCAGTGTTTCCCCGAAAACTAGATGATCCCAAAAAAAACAGCAAGCACCACAATATATACGGGAATGGATACCCATCCAAGATGATAAAATCAAACTAAATAAGATCCAATTATCCACAATAGTGTCAAACGATCAACAAAATGAAATTATGAACGCAATATCTGCTCGTAGTGGCTAACTTGTGACATGAAAGTCTAAATATGATTTAGGAATAATTTAAGCATAAATACATATTTAATATTATATAATTTTAAATGAAGCTATTAGGATCATATGAGGGTTAGGTATACATAAAAATATCAAATAAATGGAACAAACGGAAGTCCAGATGGCGTAGGCTAAATGGGCGATTCACCTTTCTGTTTTTGTTATGTTTTGAAGTTCCAACCTAAACTCGTTTCTTCCATACTTTGCATAAGGAATTGAATAATATAAAATTATACAATACATACTGAACTTCACCTTAAACAACTCTTAAAATATTAAGAAGAAAGGCTAGAACATAGCTAAACTAAATCATACCGAAAATGAAATGAAAACCCTACGTACTGCTTGTATTCTTGCTTCCAAACCTTATTCCATTTTATCCACACCCTCATTATGCTTGTATATCTAAAATAAAGAGGTGAAAAGATTGCTTAGCCATTAAGCTCTTTCTAAAACTCGAGTTATAAGGGGAAAGGAGGACGACAAAGTCACCCTATGTCGTAATAATCGCGTTGATGTGTTCGTTTCTTGATTTTGAGTTGCGGATGATGGACTTGATTCAAAACCCTGAGGAACTTCTTGGATATCTATGGAAGATTTGCTTGTGCAAGAATTTTCTGGAAAATGAGAAAAAGGCAATCACATATGTGCTTCACCGGTCATTCTTTCGACGCTCATATCTCTTTATCCGGACATCGTAAGATTGAATGATCAAGAACGTTAGAAACTATAGTCCAATACCTTCAATTTGGTATTCCCAAAAAGACCTTATATAATATACGAAATTAATTTCTAAAAAAACTTCATTACAAGAAAAATCCTTAGTCGTTTTTTCTGCACCTTAAATCCAATTTTTTCCAAACTTTATTATGCTTAGAAATTCATTTACATAATATACGACATCACAGAAGTACGAGGTGTAACAATATCCTCCCTTTAAGAACATTCGTCCTCGAATGTTGACCGAGGTATATAGAAATATTATGCAAAGATCCGTTACATAACCGGAGTATTGAAGAGATATGGATATCTGGATCTCATTTCCTTCTCAGCTTCCCAAGTCACCTCTTCCACATTATTGTTGCGCCATAACACTTTCACTGAAGGAATATATTTTGTCCTCAATCGATGAACCTGTCGATATAAAATGGAAAGATGTACCTCTTCATAAGTAAATTTCTCGATGATCTGTACATCATTAACTGGTGCAACTCCGGAAGGATCTCCAACACACTTCCGAAGCTTGGATACCTGAAACACTGGATGTACCTACTGTGGTATGCTGGAAGGTCCAGCTTGTATGCTACATGACTAACTTGTCTGATGATATGGTATGGACCTGTATACCTAGGGCTAATCTTGCCCTCCTTTCTGAACCTCATAATGCCTTTCATAGGTGACAACTTCGGAAACACCCAATCGCCATCCTGGAACTCTAGATCTCAGTGTCGGTTGTCTGCATATGACTTTTGCCGACTCTGGGTTGCTAGCAATCAGCTTAACCTTATATACTACCTGTTGGATTAAATATGGGCCTATCAATTGAGACTCACTAACTTCGAACCAACCTATGGGTGATCTACACTTGCTCCCACACAAATCTTTATAAGGCACCATCTATATGCTGGAATGATAACTATTGCTGTATGCAAACTCTGTCAACGGTAAGTGTTCATCCAAACTACCTTTGAAATCTAACACACATAGACTTAGAATGTCCTCGAGTGTCTGTATGGTTCGCTCGGCCTGTCCATATATCTGGGGATAAAAAGTTGTACTCAAATTCACATGCATCCCCAACCTTTCTAGAACGATCACCAGAAGTTAGCTGTACACTGTGTGCCTCTGCCTGAAATGATAGATACTTGAACACCATGGAGGCTTACAATCTCCCTAATATATAATCTAGTGTAATCTTCTGGTGTATAGGTAGTTCTAACAAGCAACACATGAGCTGATTAAGTAAGTTTGTCAATGATAACCCAAATAGAATCATACCTGCTCTGCGGATGAGGCAAGCTTTTGAAAAAGTCTACATTCACTGCTTCCCACTTTGATGTTGGGATCTCTATCTCCCGTAAAAAACTACTAGACTTCTAGTGCTCAAACTTTACCTGTTGGCAGTTAGGACACTGGGCCACGAATTGTACTATGTGACGAGCGCAAAATACAACACCAAATTATTGCTTGCTAGTCAAAGATAGTATAGTTAAATTATCGTTTCCACAGGGATTGAATTTAAATAATATTTGAATAATCTTTAGTTGATTATTATCCAAAAAAATTAAAACTTGATCGAATGATTATCAACTACGGTTAACTACTAAAAATTAAGCAATTATCAATTGATCACAAAACACAAGAGTTAAGCAACACAGAAGTATCTGTGAGAGGAATAAGGGTAATTAGCTAAACATGTGCAAGATAATTGACTCTAAATCGAATTCTTGAAGTAGTTCACTCTATAATACTGTTGATTCTCATGAATTCACCAGATAATTAGCTTACACTTGAAGTTAAGGTTCCTCTTTTGATTAAATATTAATTTCAATAAGTAATCCAATGGAAGCACGGTAAACAATTGCAACAAATAAAATGATGGTTTTAGTCTAAAGGGGTAACTTCTCATGAATATTTTCCTATTTTCTAGTTCGATTAATAATACAAGAGGCTCTTCCGATTACCTAGTTGAGTCACGAATTTAAACTAGATCATAAGATGTAAATAAATTCAATATAAATCACCTCTTTCGATTAAGCAAACTAATAAACAATTACTTCAATGTACAATTTGACGCTCCATCAATTAATTCAAGCAATTGTCAAGAATCGAATCCTTAATCAAGTTATTAATACATCGTATCTATCTACACCCTAAGGGGAATTACTCCACATCAATGGAAATATTTATCTCAATAAGGTTTATGGACATAGAAAACATCAATGCTAATGATTCAATACAAACTCCTGTATTGCACCGATTGTTGGTTAAAATCTTAATAGAATCTGTGTCTCCTTGTCTTAGTTGCTTTTCAAATATTTCGTAGGTCAAAAATTGCTTCAAAAACATATTTTTGGTATATTTATACCGTGTAGAACCGATTCTGGATGGAACTACCCTTTACAAGCCGAAACATGAAAATACTTTTAGGAAATTAAACAGGCGTGACACGCCCCGCATCACACCATGTGGCGCACTTGTAGGATTTACAGAGGACATGTTTTTTCTGTCAGACAGACACAATTGCATTGCGTCGCGCCTTGCAGAGCCCCCATGCGGTGCGGTAGTGTATTTTTCTTTGAGTAATTATTTTTTCATGCATTTTTTTATATCCATACTTGGTCCTCGACCCTCGAACGTGAACCTGGTTTAATTCCTTGGGCTTTTACTCAGACTTCAAAACTCCAATTTATTCAATTTAACTTCAAATTATCTTTTTAACTTGGAATCATATCCCGCAAGGCCTAATATAAGTAATAAGTGCAAACCACCATCATTTAAGATCAAACACAAATAAAATACAGTAATTAGCGTGCAATCTATGGCTAAAACATAGGTTTCTAGCCTACTATAAATACCCCATTGTCGTGCCCCCTTTTTCTCGCGAAATCGGGTTTATGACATGTGGTTGGGACAACTCTTTCCTTTTAAAAAGGGGGTTTGCACTTTTTAAGAGTCGCCACCTAACGACTTTAAGGTGCGTTAGGGCACCTATAGGGTTCATTTATAACTATGTTTGGTAACCAGAGACAGGGTAAGGGCTTGAAATTATCCTAAGGGGAAGGTGTTAGGCACCCCTCAGGATCCACTAGTGTAGTCCCGGCCAAACAGTTTTCGTAAATTTGTACAATTAGGAAATAAACAAGTATGACTCAAATAGTAGGGGATTTAAGTTTAAATACACAGGTGTTTGAAAAGCAATTAATGAAAAAAGCAAGATTTTGAAAAGAATTACAATCTAAGCATATTTGAGAATATAAGGGGGTATCCTAGGTTTGTTTATAATATGGGTCATATCAATGCAATACCCGGTATGACACTCCTCAAAGAGGGGCTACACGTGGTATTAATGCATCAGTCATCATATCCATATCTACCCTTTCCTGCCTTGTGAAGGTAATTAAAGCGAGGATTGGTCTTGACCCCTATTGCATGCTGTTACCCGTCCATTCCTTTCAGTCCCGGAGGAATTTAGGACTCCTATCCTATAAAAGGGGGTTCTAGGCAGACCCTCAAGTTTAAAGGTAAAAATACTAAGATGACATATAATAAACAAGTAGGACTTCAATTAAGGGGAGCATGGAAGACAAATGAAAGGCTCAGATATACCTCCACACACAGTACACATAAACAACATGACTCATACACAATTAAGGTCTGAATTCAGATCCTAAGCATGGTATCTACGTGATAACATCAGTGTCAAATTTATTACATGACTCAGAGAAGAAATCCTAATCAAGCTTGCCTACTAATCTTAACATGCTGACAGTTAAACATTAATCACAAAGACGGTTCCAGTTTTGTTTTAAAGTTGATTATCTAAGACTTGCCTAAGCATAAAATAATATGCAGCAATTACCAGAATTATTAAAAGAATAGTTTGGAAGTTATTTTACCTAAAGCATGTTGTTCTAAATATTACAAATACATGCATGGATTGTGACCAGCTTCACTTAAACAGGATAATAAAAAATGAGACTGTTTTATGTCCTTTTTCATGCATCAACAGTTTAACAAGGCGTGACTGAGCGAGTATGAACAAGATCCTAAAACAGGGTATCTAACATGTACATATGAAAATGTAGAATGATGTGCAGAATTCCTAAAGCATGATTTCTAAAAGCCCAAAGTTACAACATGATTTTAAGATGTGTAGAGGCAACAATTTTATGTTGATGCTATTATTTAGTCTAAAGCAGGATTTCTAAGTGGTAAAATGATATCAAATGCGATGCTGAAACAGTAAACCTATGAACATGGTATCTAATGCATGACATGCTTTGAATGTGTTGGTCTTACACATGGATTCTAATGCGCATATTGGAAATGTAAACCTAAGGCATGTTTTTTACCTATTGATGTTGATAACATATATAACTACCCTCCTCTTTTCACTAGCCAACCCCAATATTCGTTTACAACAAATTATTACAGACCAACATTGAAATAAATTACATAAGTAGAAAAGAAAATAGGAAGTTATTCTATAGAGAGCCTGAAAATAGGCCCATATTTCCAGAACCTGATTAGGACCTCCTCTCTGAGTTATGTAATAAATCTAACTCCAACACCTCAAATGCCAAGATTGTTTCATAGCTTTTCCGCATATCCGGGTGTGTCAGAGTTCCCTAAGGACCTCAAGGGATCCCAGGCAGTGCTCACACCCAAATTTCATAGCCAAGATAGAGTAAGTGCAATATGGAAAGGCCAACTTTAATGTGTCCAAGTTCAAAGGGAGCTCAAGGGTCCCAAGGCAAGGCTCACACAAAAGGGGTAGAACTTAGTGGTCTAAGAGTAGAGTGAGAGTGCTTGACATAGTTTTGAAAAGATTTAAGCAAGAAAGCAGTTTGAAAAAGAGACTTGTTTGAAATACTTTTGTAAAACAACAGGCGAAGTCGTTCAATAGGACAATTTTGCAAAAAGAGTAGAGTAACATGCAATAGTCCAAACATAGTACCCAAAATAGGTTCACACATAACCAATAGACATATGACCAAGGCAGGTTCAGCAACTACAAATAGGGGTAGTGGGATTTGGGGGACACATAAGTAAATTCACAATTGCAGGAGCACTTAAGTATAAAATCAACAATGTGCTAGGAGGTTAGAGAACTTCAGATTTAACACAGAATCATGTAACTTAAGGATAGCCAACTATTTTCACATAGAGAGGTTCATGCCAGAAGTCAAAGAAGCATAAGTAAGGAAGGGCCACATTAGAGTATATTAGGAGGGAGAATAACATTTTTATAAACATGATGAGTATAAGGAAGGGGAGATATTTAGGAGCATGCTGATGAAGTAAACATATCAATTGCAAGTTGAATCAACATAACCATACGTGAAAACATACTAGAAACAAGATGGAATGAAGCAGTAAAAGAAACACATTATTTTGAAACTTGAATTAAAATTAGAACACACCAGTAAATAAGTAAACACAAAGTGAGGGGGCAAAAGAGTAGAGTAATTAGCCTTGTCTTGTAGCCGGCTAACTTAGAACAATAGCAAATAACCAGAGGAAAGAGAGAGCAGAAGAATGTTTTCTTTTTGTGTGAGAAAGGATTTTGAATTAATGTTTTCGTGTCTTAAGACTGTAGAAGAGAGTCATTTATATAGTAGCTTGAAAACTGGTTAAAATAAGGCAAGAATTAATTCTTCAGTAATTATAAAACTCAGTATAAAAATTGGTTCGAATCTCCCTTTAATTAAGGGAGTCAGTGTAAATGGTAAAGAGCAGGTGAGGAAAGAAATCATATTCGGATGAAGTATAACAAATAAGGAAAGATTTCAAAATAGTACAACTATAGAACATGTAATTAAGTCTAGGTTCAGAAAGTTTTTAAACTAAGGAAACAATCGGTGAGAATAAGTAGCAATGCAGACAAGGCAACGGAAAATTAATTAAGGCAAGCAACTAATCACATTAAGTGGAAAGGTACGAGTCGGGGGGTCCAAAGGAAAATGTTCAAATCACACCAAGTAATAAGGAATTCAGAATCAATCAAAGAGAAATTCATGAAAAAGAGTCAGCATGTTTAACATATAAATAGAGTAAGACATGGGTAGTCAATAATTGGCACACAACTCTAGCAAAACGTAAAGGTCAAACAAAAACTGAATCAGTGAGAAAGATACAAGTCTTGATGTGAACAGTCAGGATGAACACAAACACATAGAATCGGTGTAAGTTTAGGCTAAGAAACTCAGTAGAAGTATATCAAGGCAAGGCAGTCACAAGAAATCACAAGAACTCAAAAACAAACGTGAGGATCGGTAAGTCATGCTAATACACAGAAACCAAACGAAGAACCCTAAAAATTAAGGCTTTTGACATAGTTGAGCCGAAGAAGCAGTAAAATGTAGAATTGGTCGAGATATGCAAAGGATAGAATTAAAACATAAAAAAACGATTTAAACAAAGTGTAGAAGAAGTCACGAAAACCCTAATTTTTTAAAAGAGAGTAAAATGACTTGAAATCGATGATTTTGCAAGAGAAGTTCAAGAACAGTGTAAAACATAAAAGGAGCAGACTTGAGTCATTTAAAAATAGCCCAGATCTAGGAGGTGTAAAAAAAAATTAAGGTTTTAGAAGAAACCCAAATAGAAATGGAAGAACCTATTTAGAACTTCAAAGATCATAACCAAAATAGTGTGATTTCGCTCAGAATCACACCAGAGAAGTCATGAAAAGCCAAAACAGCAACCCCAAACATAGGTCGACGTGGCTTAGGGCCCTTGAAGGCCTCAGAGAAGATGAGCGTGGCATGGGAGAAGCCATTGGATGCTTAAGAAATGATGAGAGGTGACAGGAGAAGGCCGGAGATGAGAGGTCGGCGGTTAAAGATTAGGATTAGGTTGAGAGAGTTTGAGAGCAGTGAGGATTTTAGGGCGGCGGGGTTGGTCATGAAAATGAATTAGGGTTAGGGGATTGGTTAGAATTAAAAAGGAAAGGAATTATTTGGACCGTTGATCTAGGAGATCAACGGTCGAGATTCAAAAGGGTAGGTGGGTTCTAGGTTTGGGTAAGGGTTAATAGAGTATGAGCAGGGTTATTAATTGTAAAATTAGGATGGTAATTTGGGGTCCAATTTGGCTATCATTGAAAGCCAAATTTGGCTATTATTTAAATAGCCAGTTTTTCCTTATTTAATTTATAAAAATAACAGATAATTTCTAGAAAATAATTTAAGGTACCAAAAATTATTTGGAATATATAATTAGCAATTTAAAAATGTACGGTTTAATTTTATGCATATAAAACATAATTAAATCTTAAAATGGACTAACACTGCAATTACATGCAATTTAGCTCTAAAAATACTAAAATGTGATTGCAAAAATATATAAAAATTACCTTAGCCATAATTTGGAATAAATATAGAAACCCAATAGATGAATTATCAAAACACTAATTATTGGGGATTTTATGGATAAAAATGGAGAAAATAAATCAATTTAAACCCTTAAAATTATGGAAAAAGTAATAAAAATCTAGGGCATGCCTATATATATATATATATATATATATATATATTGAAGGTATTTTTGCATATTTAAAATATAAAAAAAAAATTGGGTATCAATACCCATGTTTAAACCATTACTCATCCTTGAGCAATCAAACTACACTTTACATAGAGACGACCTTTTCATCAAATAATTTTCCTAACTCATCATGCTAAGAATATTTAAAGCTGACTAAGCACCATATCATAACCTCCTAGCCTCAAGACGCAACTCAAAAGCACCACGTATTTTTCACAACCTGCTCATTTACTCTAACACAAAGGTCGAAGACTTTACCTTTCCTTTGCAAATCATGTGCCTTCACACCCAAGAATAGAGAGTAGTTTCACACATAATAAACTTTAAGAAAAAATAGGAACTCAAATAGAAAGAATTCACTCAGTCTCAGAAATAAAATTCAAATACCACAGAAGATGCACCATAGGCTTGCCCATAGTGTAATACTCTACTAATTGAGCTCATTCAGTCAAAGATCAAGTGGGATTTTATTTTAGTTGTAATGTAGGCAGTGGGACATGTATGATACAATTTGGATAATGGTGACTACACCTCCCCGAGCAATTTAATACATCAATTTTATATTTTAAAAACCCTACACTTGTGTTGAACCAAACCCAACCTTCACCAATTAATAACACCATCTCCATACTTCTTTAAGCACAAATATTACAAGAGTTACCACTATCAAGGCATACATTTTCCCCACAAAATATATAAAACACAAGATCTTTTTTCTCTCTCTCTCTCTTATTTTCTGATTTTTTTTCTTTCAAGCAATTCATTTTTTCTTCTTTTCTTTTTCAATTTCCTATAAGTGGCTCTCACTTTTTTCTCAAAACAGTGCATCTTTCTCCTGTTATTCTCAGTTCCACTCAAAAATCCGATCATACCTCAATTTAGCTTTTAACAAGCTCATAACAATTTCAAGTGCTCAAGAGAGGTAAAAGGTTCAAATAGATAGACAATTCAACAAACAAGTCAGGCTTGTAGTGTGGTTGCCAAAGAAAATAGGATTACCAGCTCAAATAGTCTAACTAAGATATATATTAATTTTAGTGGGTTAAAGGCATATATCTGGCTCAACAAAGAAATGCCTATATCACTTCCTAGACTGAACAAGACTGCTATTTCGCTTTGCAAACATACATGGCTCATGCACGAAATATCAACAAACCTCACACACACATTAATACATAACTCACTTAGGATCAGATTCCCGACTCTCTACTCAAAATAGTTAAGTAGAGTCAAAATCAAACAATTTAAGTCATTTATACATGAGTCAAGAATTGAGATTATGCGTCACAACTAAGACACTCACAACTCTTAAGGCACAACAAAGTCAAGAAAATTGCATCTAATTAGTAATATGACTCAATATTCTTTATTCCTATAAAAAAGAACAAGCTAACTACACCCGGTTCAAGTAAAAACCCTTGAAAAAGAACCGCGATACAAAGAAAAACCAAGGGAAGTTTATTACACTATCTAAAGCCAAAATAGAAATAAAAGACATATTTTTGGAATTTTTTTATTATTTTTTTGTATTTTTCTCATTCGACTTCAAACCCTTCAAGAAAACAATCGGCGAAATCCATAGTTGGGAAGAGTCGAAACTAAATAATTATAATTACTAATTATTACATGCCAAATAGGATTCAGAGTTACGATTACAGTTCAAATAATTACTGACTATTACATGCCAAATTGGATTCATAGTTACGATTACAGGTCAAGTTGTCTAACAAAGCAAGAAACAAATAAAACAAAACCAAATGGCTAATATAAAACAAGACAAATAGGAGCATCCCACCCTACATTTAAGAGGTTGTATTGTACCCAACGCAAAATAGTAAAACAAGAGTGAAAAAGGTGACTCCCTAAGGCCCTCGGCCTAATCATCATCAGCACCCTCGAAGGCGCGGAAGTACTCCTTATCATCAGAAGGGAAAAGTTCACGTCCTCATCGGGTGGCAGCTATCCTCTTCGCCCAGACCCAACCACTGCTGAGTAACACCAGAGAGGGTATGATCCTGCTGTAGCTCCTCCAAGTCAGTCTCCCCCCAGCAGTGTGAATGCGCATATCAACAAACAACAGCTCCAATGTCTCCTCGACATGAACCAACCTCTGGTCCATAGAAACAAACGACAAGGGGGTCTATCATAGTTGTGATACCAAAGGCCTTAATAGGTCGTGTCACCAAGATCATCTTATCAGACTGGAACCCTTCCTCTACGCGGTGCATCTGTAGCAGCCGAGTGATCATACTCGGGTAATATAGGCAGCGGGCCCCAAATGGTCGCACCCAAGCCATGTTCTCAAGCATGATCTTTCTAAGATCGAACTTCATCCTGATCAAGAAGGCATAAATCAGACACACCTTCACCCTTGAGACATTAGTGCCACTTTGGGTAGTTATAATCTTGGCATTGATCAGCTGTGGATGAACATTGGATGGCCATTGGAATGTGCTCTTCTTCATATCCTTATGGCATTTATTGGTATCCCACATCCATGTATCAAGAGAGTCATCTCCACACAGCTATCGCCGGATATCAGGATAGTTCGGGCGACGAAGAAGCCTCTGGTA
Organism: Nicotiana glauca; assembly: GCA_026770625.1. Classification (NCBI taxonomy): domain Eukaryota; kingdom Viridiplantae; phylum Streptophyta; class Magnoliopsida; order Solanales; family Solanaceae; genus Nicotiana; species Nicotiana glauca. The sequence continues at coordinate 64,708 of MU785919.1, forward strand.
TAGCTTATGAGTGTGCTCCGATAATCCCATAATCTAACTTATCATCCGAGAGGAAAATGGGATTACCTTGCCTCGAACCTGTACCTCGTAACATTATCCAAACTGGCCTCAGGCTGCTAGTTAGCATAAAAATTGTTCACTAAGTTCATGTTCACCGCATCACTGGGAACAAACTCTCAAAACTCAAGGACCGAATGTTGTTGTAGATCCTACAGTATTTCTGAGACAACTTTCCATCATCTTTAGCAACCTCGGGGTCCGGGTTCACCGTAGGAACAAAGGTTCTATACCACTATCTAGCATAAGATGAAACATCCCAAATGCCAAACTTGCATCCCCGGGACCCCGTTGGTATCCGGGTCAATGTGCTTTATCTCCTCATTCACTGGGGCAGTGGGTGGTGCCCGCCTACCTCCTCTACGACTACTAGGAGCAACCCTAGAAGAATCAATGTTAGCACATTTACTGGGATGATAAGACATTGTACCTGCACAAAACGAACACAATTAGCCACAACACGTAAAACAACACGTAAGATGAAATAAGGTAACCACCCTATACGTATGTCATTGGAATGTTCACAAGTATAATGTAGACCGAGGACTCAGACTACCCCTTTGTAAGCACGTCACAAGTCATTAACAACCCGTACAACCACCTACTAACATTACAACAACACAACTAAGGACTACACTATAATAAAATAAAAAAACAAGAAGCTAAACTAGTAACTAATAAAAGAAAACCAAGAAGTTATACTACAAAATTACACAAGTATATAGCGGGAATCAGACACTACAATAGCAACTAGAAATCATTCCCGCATCTAGAAACTTGATAATCTCATTGTGCAGTACCCTCCTCCAGATTTTTATTCACCTTGCATTGTGGATGTACCACCGGCTTCCTACTTTCTTCCAGCAAATTTTTGTGCATGCAAATGGCTGGAATGATTCCTTGAATGTCACCTATGGTCCATCCAATGACCTTCTTGTACTTTCTCAGTAGCTCCACCAGCTTTTGTTCATGTGAACCTGTCAAGTAAGTAGATGTCATGCCCCAAACCATGGCCTGGGCGTAACACGACACTTGGTACCTGACTGCATGTGACCGAGCGGACCAACTGTATGGTTGGATCAACATGTAGTATAAACGTAGATAGAGGTAAATATATGACATGATAATCTACTAAAGAGTCTGAGTGAAATATCATAGATGTGGAAAATACTAAAAGGTCTGCAAGTATAAACAAGTAGCTGACAAGGCTAACACACAAAAGCCTGCTAATATCTTACTGACTAGGTCATAGTCTACGAAGCCTCTAAAGAATACTGAAAATGCTAACTATTTATCAGGACAAGGTCCCCGGTATACCTTACTAACGAAAATACTATAATGACAGAAAAAGGGAGGGATAGTGCCCCGAAAGACTGGGGCTCAGCAATAGCTGATACGAGATGTCCTAGCAAGTAGAATCGTCAACCTGTAAATCGTTACTTACATCACAAGATATAGGCCCTGTGCAAAAAGGGACGTTAGTACATTTGAATTGCACTGGTATGTAAAAAAACTGAAGGAAAGAACTGTAAATACGGTAATTAAAACTGATAATTGATAACTGATAACCAAACTAAACATAGGAAGTAAAGTTATGAATACCCTCTCTTTTGAATGATGAACAACCTGTTTATCTGAATATTAAATTGCAGCCTCAGGCCCAATATATATATATACCTTCAAGACTAAGATCAAGATTAAGCAGCTTAATTACCCAATAAGATTTATGTTCTATCTCAATAGGTAGTTAAGATGCTTTTCCATACACTAATTTGAACGGTGAAGTCCTATGGTTGTTTTCAACACAGGTCTGTACGCTCATCGAGCTTTGTCCAATTTCACAGACCAATCCTTATGAGAAGAATTAATCGTCTTTTCAAGAATTAGTTTAAGCTCATGGTTAGCTACTTTAACGTGCTCACAATTTTGGACACAGTATGGGGTTCCTATTTTGTGTGTGACCTCAGACTTGGACAACAACTCAACAAATTGCTTTTTCACAAAATGTGACCCATTGCTACTGATGGCCACTCGAGGTGTCTCAAAGCGGGTAAATATGTTCTTTCGTAAAAACTCACACACCACCCGAGTATCATTGGTCCTATTAGGGATTACTTCAACCATTTAGAGACGTAGTCAATGACTACTAGGCTATACTCATAAGAATGAGACAATGGGAATGACCCCATGAAGTCATTGCCCCAAACATAAAAGTTTCGTTTACCAGAATGGAGTTTAGAGGCATCCCATCTCTCTTACTAATATTACCTTCCATTTGACACCTGTCACATACATCTACATACGCCCGTGCGTCTTGTACAGGGTAGGACAATATAAATCGTCTTCCATGAACTTTGATGCAGTGCGATTTCTACCATAATGTCCTCCTGTTGATCCATCATGACAATGAGACAAAATACTTGCCATCCCTTTTTCAGGTACACATCTTCGAATCATACCATTTGCACATAGTTTAAACAAGAAAGGATCATTCCAAAAATAAGCTTTTACCTCATCTTGAAGTTTCCTTCTTTGATCATGAGAGAGGTCATGCGGCAACCATCCACTAGCCAAAAAGTTGGCTACATTAGCATACTAAGGCGGTCTTTCAGAGACCGCAACAATGGAGAAAATCTGCTCATAAGGGAACTCTTCCTTATTTATACTACTTCTACCGGAGGTCTCCTAAGTCGATATACATGATCTGTAAATTGATTTTTTGTGCCCTTACTATCCTTGATTTCTATGTCAACTGTTGGAGAAACAATACCCATCGTATCAGACGTGACTTAGACTCCCTCTTACTCAGCAAATATTTCAAAGTTGAGTGATCAGTGCGCACAATCACTTTAATCCCTACAAGATATGATCTAAACATGTCAAAAGCAAAAACAACAACAAAGAAATCTCTTTAGTTGTGGCGTAGTTAACTTGAGCATAATTCAACGTCCTACTTGCATAGTAGATGGGCCTAAACATCTTATCTTTTCTTTGCCCCAGAACTACCTACATCACTAGCATCACACATTATTTCAGATGGTTGGCTTCTATCAACGTCACCATAATATGAGAACTAACACATTTTTCCTTTATCAATTCGAATGCTCTTAATCGCTCTAAAGTGAGCACAAACTTGACATCCTTCACTAGCAATACGGTCAACGGCATGGTAATGCTGGATGTTTTTGATGAACCTTCTATGGAACCCAGTATGTCCTAAGACGCTCTTTATGCTCTTCACAGAAGTTGGTAGAGGAAGTCTAGCAATTACATCAACCTCTGCTCTGTCAACTTCAATACCATGTGCCGTCACTTTCTTTGTACAACTTGCACAGAACTGGTCCATTGGCTATCAGAGTCAGAGATGGGATAAATTATTGCCGTATCTAGAAACTTGATAATCTCATTGTGCACTACCCTCCTCCAGATTTTTATTCACTTTGCATTGTGGATGTACCACCGGCTTCCTACTTTCTTTCAGCAAATTTTTGTGCATGCAAATTGCTGGAATGATTCCTTGAATGTCACCTATGGATCCAATGACCTTCTTGTACTTTCTCAGTAGCTCCACCAGCTTTTGTTCATGTGAACCTGTCAAGTAAGTAGATGGCATGCCCCAAACAATGGCCTAGGCGTAACACGACACTTGGTGCCTGACTGCATATGACCGAGCGAACCAACTGTATGGTTGGATCAACATGTAGTATAAACGTAGATAGAGGTAAATATATGACATGATAATCTACTAAAGAGTCTGAGTGAAATATCATAGATGTGGAAAATACTAAAAGGTCTGCAAGTATAAACAAGTAGCTGACAAGGCTAACACACAAAAGCATGCTAATATCTTACTGACTAGGTCATAGTCTACGAAGCCTCTAAAGAATACTGAAAATGCTAACTATTTATCGGGACAAGGTCCCCGGTATACCTTACTAACGAAAATACTATAATGACAGAAAAAGGGAGGGATAGTGCCCCGAAAGACTGGGGCTCAGCAATAGCTGATACGAGATGTCCTAGCAAGTAGAATCGTCAACCTGTAAATTGTTACTTACATCACAAGATATAGGCCCTGTGCAAAAAGGGACGTTAGTACATTTGAATTGCACTGGTATGTAAAAAACTGAAGGAAAGAACTGTAAATAAGGTAATTAAAACTGATAATTGATAACTGATAACCAAACTAAACATAGGAAGTAAGGTTATGAATACCCTCTCTTTTGAATGATGAACAACCTGTTTATCTGAATATTAAATTGCAGCCTCAGGCCCAATATATATATATATATATATATATATATATATATATATATATATATATATGTCACGACCCAGATTTCTCACCATCAGGAGTCGTGATGGCGCCTACTAACGGAGCTAGGCCAGCCAAACTTTAAACATTCTCTGATAAATCTCTACAATATGAATATACGGAAAAGAATTAAATAAGAGCGGAAAACTTTAAGTTTAATAAAAATNATATATATATATATATATATATATATATATATATATATATATATATATATGTGTGTGCACAACTGCGGCCTCGGGCCCAAGTATACGTATACATAACTGCGGCCTCAGCCCCAAAGATGCATAAAGGATAAACTGCGGCCTCAGGCCCAAATACAGGTGTTCAACATTCAGGAATATAAAATCATGAACTGATAATCATATTGCAATACATGATAATATAATGCTGAATCACACTGAGTTACATAATACTGGAATACATAATAGGACTAGACTGAGACATGTATTATTCTTGAACGGATTATGAACACTTTAACTTTTTATGAAATGCTGAGTAGGCTATACTGAGACTTAGGGACATGAAGACCAAGTCTATATTGAATACAAACTGATATCACAATGTTTAGAATGAAAGTCATGAACGAGTTGTGAAGCTAGATAATAGAAGTTCTACAACTATTCAAGGAATTAGGCTAAACATATTTTTGAGGCAATTAGTAATGTGGAAAAAGAAACATAATGTAGGGAGAATTACTAACATTCCCAAACATAGAGAGTCCGCCTCACATACCTTAACTTCCCGCTCTTGAGTGTAATACAACATTTGTCAACCGTTTCAACTTTAATCTATAGCAATACAAGTCAAAGGGATTCCATATTAGCTATGATGCTAATGTTTTGGTCACTTAAGCATCTTATCAAACACTTGGTGATAACAAAGCTTCATAGTCCTTATTAATAGTATTTCTACACCTAAGAGCCCATTTTCTTGCTCCTAGATAAATTCTAAAGTCTCAAATGGTTATAATCAACATTATTCTTTATCACCCATAAGGCAAACAACAAACTTAACCAATAATCAACAATCAACACCTCAAACCTATAATAGTTCATGCTTTTCTATCAAACCTATCAGCTCATATCTCATGAACTAGGGTTTATAATTATTAAACCAATGCTAGAAATAATTAGAGGGTGAAGACATTACTTTTCTGAAGTTCAAACCTTTTGAATTCGGGTTGTAGGCTTCCTTCTCTCAACAATGATGTCCCAATCAAATATCTAATAATATGGAGGGTTTAACCATGTTAACAATATGTTGGGAAATTGAAATTAACTTAGAATCACCATTAGAACTTACCTTAGGTGGTGGAGGGACCCTTAAGGAGTTAGGTTTTTGAGAGTTCCACTTTCTAGAGCAATTTTTTATGTTTTGGGGCTGTGGGGGATGAAGTATGGATTTAAAATGATCCTCCATGAGCGTCCCCACACACTGTAGGCCTGACCATGCATCTGACCATGCAAAATAGCAATAACACTGCCACAGGAGCGCGACCGCGCATATTGCACACTGTTATGTAAAACGAGCCTAACTGTTTGCACAGAGATCTGTTTGGGCTCTACAATATATCTTTGGAAATCAATTTCAAAGGTCTACAACTTTCGTGTTTTTAGTTTACCCATATAACTTACACTTTTTTCACTAAACCCCCTTCAAGACAGATCTTTTGTAAACTTCATAGATTTTATCGAATCTTGTACACCTCACTCTTCGTCTTGATTCTAAAATAATTATTTCCACCCATAATCTGTCACGACCCATTTCCATAATAGGTCATGAAGGTGCCCAACACCATTGCCGGGTAAGCCAATGCGGAAACACTTCTAAATTTCTTATGTTACTTTTATCAAATTTAGTAAATGGATACTTAAATTTGGGATTTTTAAAGCAGAATGATCAATAAGATAAATGCCATGATTTTACAATCCCAAAATAAAGGTCTACCAAAGTGTGTGCCTGGTATCAAAAGCTATAGGTATCTAGTAGAATATACACAAAAGAAATCATGCTATCCTACTGTTTGAATCAATATAGACAGCAAAAATAAAAGTACAAAGGAAAGACTTCTTCAGGCTTCTGATCGGCATGGAGGGAAAACAACTCACCATAGAAGTCTCAGGTCCACTCAAGGGTGCACACCAGAAGGATAACCAGATCCACCCGCCTCAGATCCTGTACAATTAAGTACAGAAGTGTAGCATAAGTATATAAACAATATGTACCCAGTAAGTATCCCGTCTAATCTCGAAGAAGTAGAGACGAGAGGTCGACTTGATTACTTACTAGAGTCAAATGATATATCAAGTATTTTACTAAGCATGGAAAACTACTGATAAGGAACAATTTATAGCAAGAAATATAAGTCTTTCGGGGTATTGGAAAAATAATGCAAGTATAGGTTTCCACACAAGTATCATGCGCACATTATGCTGAGGCAACAACCCGAACCAACAGAAAAAAATTGTGCACTTACCGAGGGTCAACGACGCGCCTATAGATGCATCTATTCATACTGAGGCGATCGGCCCGATCCACAAATAACAAGCAATATCAAGAATACACACGAAGGCACATTAATGTTCAATAATGCTATACAAGAGTTCTACAAGCATACAAGTTCTCCTTTATTCCCTCTCAAGTCTCTAACATATCTAAGTGACCTTATTAGCAGGATAATATAGAGATTTTCATAAATAAGGCATGATGTGGGTCCTAAACTACCCGAACAATCAACATAATAGTAGCTACGCACGAACTCTCCTCACCTAGTATGTACGTAGCCCCCGCATTTAGCAACAATTACTCAATTGTTAATCCTATGGGGACAATTTCCTCTTACAAGGTTAGAAAGGAGACTCACCTCGCTCCAAAGTGCACTTACGAATATCAAGAACAAGTCTAAACCCTCAATTTGAAGCCGAACGATCCCAAACTTGCAATACTAAGTGGAAACCTTCTCTCAAGAGCCTCCAAATCGCCCAAAGGCTGAGTGTAAAATGATAAAAAATGCGAAACTGTGCCAAAAGGGCAGGGACCGTTTTTGCGGTCTGAGGCCCGCGCCTGCGGTTTTGGCATGGCTTGCCATGGGCAACTTCTTCGGAGAATGGACCGCACCTGCGGTCCTTGAACCGCAGATGCGGTTATAATAGAAGCAGCAAAACTCAGCTCTTCCTCAAATTTCCTACTTCACTCGAGCCTCATCAGAGTGACGCTCGGGGCTCCTGAGCCCCGCACCAACATACCAACAAGTCTGAAATTACGTGACAGACCTGCTCAAACCCTCAGAACACCCGAAACAACGCTAAATCAAGGAATCACCCCCTAAAACCAAATGAATCAAACTAATGAACTTCAAGTTCTTAATTCTCCTCTAACGGGTCAAAACACCCTTAAATTACTCGGATTGACACCAAATTTTACGGGCAAGTTTTAAACGATATTTCAGACTTGTACCAAGCTTCAGAACCAAAATACGAGCCCGATACCTAGGAAATCAATGATTTCTAAGTTTCTTTAATTCTTTAAAACTTCAATTTAACAAATTCTAATAAAAAAATTCATTACAAGGGCTAGGGACCTCAGAATTCGATTCCAGACATACGCCTAGGTCCCATATTTTCCCACGGACCCTCCAGGACCGCCAAATCATGAATCCGAGTCCGTTTTCCAAAAAAGTTGACCGAAGTCAAACTTAGTCTTTTAAGAGAATCCTAAAGAAACAATTAGACATATTTTACTCAAAACTCTTCTAACTCCCGAACCAACCGTCCCCGCAAGTCATAAATTAGCTAAAGCAAGCACGAGAAGTTTTAGTTAAGGGAACGGAGTTCTGAAAGGCAAAATGACCAGTTGGGTAGTTACATTCTCCACCTCTTAAACAAACATTCGTCCTCGAACAGACATATAAAAGTATCTAAACTGCTGAATAAGTGGGATATCTGCTCAGCATGTCCTCCTCGGACTCCCAGGTCGCCTCCTCAACTGGTTGGCCCCTCTACTGGACCCTCACCGCAGAAATCCTCTTGGACCTCGACTGGCGATCATGTCTATCAATAATGGCAAATGGCACCTCCTCATAACCCAAAATCTTATCCAACTGAATGGTACTGAAGTCCAACACATGTGATAGATAGGCATGATACTTCCGAAGCATCGATACATGAAAAACTGGATGAACTTCCGATAAACTGAGGGGTAAAGCAATCTCATAGGCAACCTCCCCAACTCGCCTCAACACCTCAAAGGGACCAATAAACCTTGGGCTCAATTTTCCCTTCTTCCCGAACCTTATAATGCCCTTCATTGGAGAGACCTTCAAGAGAACCTTCTCGCCAACCATAAATAATATATCACGCGCCTTCTGATCCGCGTAACTCTTCTGTCTGGACTGAGCTGTGCGAAGCCTCTCCTGAATCAACTTCACCTTAAAAAAGAATCATGTACCAAATCCGTACCAAGTAACTTAGCCTCACCGGGCTCGAACCACTCGATAGGAGAACGGCAACGCCGACCATATAAAGCCTCGTATAGGGTCATCTCTATGCTGGATTGATAGCTGTTATTTTACGCTAACTCCGCTAAAGGCAAGAACTGATCCCATTGCCCTCCAAAGTCAATCACACATGCTATAAGCATATCCTTAAAATCTGAACTGTCCGCTCCGATTACCTATCGATCTGAGGATGGAATGCTGTGCTAAGCTCTACACGAGTCCCCAAAAATGGGAAGTGAACTGAGGGCCTCTGTCTGATATGATGGAAACGGCACGCCGTGCAACCGGACTATCTCCCAAATATAAATCTAAGCATCTCTGCGGTATAAGTAGTCGCCACTAGAATGAAAGCTGACTTGGTCAACCTGTCCATAATGACCCACACTGAATCAACCTTCCACAAAGTCCGCGGAAACCCAACTACAAAATCCATGGTAATGCGCTCCCACTTCCATTCCAGAATAGGCATCTGTTGAAGTAGGACACCCGACCTTTGGTGTTCATACTTGTCCTAATGGTAATTCAAACATCTAGCCACATACTCCACTATGTCCTTCTTCATTCTTTGCCACCAATAATGCTGCCTCCAAGTCACGATACATCTTCGTGGCACCTGGGTGAATGGAGAACCTCAAACTGTGGGCCTTCTCTAGAATCCTCCCTCTCAGACCATTAGGAATACATAGATGGCCCTGAAGCCATAACACCCCATCCTCGCCAATAGAAACCTCCTTGGCACCTCCCTAAAGTACCGTCTCTCTAAGAACCGCCAAATGTGGATCATCGAATTGCCGGGCCTTGATCTGCCCCAATATGATGATTGAGAAACCACACATGCTAGAACTCGGCTGGGCTCTGAAATGTCCAACCTCACGAGTCTGTTAGCCAAGGACTGAACGTACAAAGTTAGTGCCTCTCCTCTACTGGAATGAATGCCAAACTACCCATACTCTCTGCCTTTCTGCTCAAGGCATCTGCAACCACATTCGCCTTGCCTGGATGATAAACAAATTGTAATGTCATAATCCTTTAGTAACTTAAGCCACCTGAGCTACCTCAAATTGAGATCCCTCTGCGTGAACAAATGCTGTAAGCTACGATGATCGGTATAAACCTCACATGACACTCCATACAAATAATGCCTCCATATCTTAAGAGCATAAACAATCACTGCCAAATCTAGATCGTGTACAAGATAATTTTTCTCATGAACCTTCAGCTGACGTGAAGCATATGCAATAACTCGCTCCTCCTGCATCAATACACATCCCAAGCCGACGCGTGAAATGTCGCAATATACAGTATACATCCCTGAACCGAAAGGCAACACAAGAACTGGTGCTATAGTCAAAGCTGTCTTGAGCTTTTGGAAGCTCTGCTCACAATCATCGGACCAATGGAATGGAGTACCCTTCTAGGTCAATCTACTAAAAGGTGATGCAATAGATGAAAAACCCCACACGAATCGCCGGTAATAGCCCGCTAACCCCAGGAAACTCCTGATCTCGGTCACTGAAGTAGGACGTGGGCAACTCTGAACTACCTCAATCTTCTTGGGATCCATCTTAATACCCACTCCTGACACAACATGCCCCAAGAATGCCACTGACTCTAGCCAAAACTAACACTTAGAGAACTTAGCATAGCTTCTGCTCTCGCAAGGTCTGAAGCACTACTCTCAAATGCTGCTCGTGCTCCCCCAGGCTACGTGAGTATATCAAGATGCCACGACCCAAAATCCACTAAGGGTCATGGTGGCGCCGGACACCGCTGTCAGGCAAGCCAACTAAGAATGCATAATCAAATTCCAGTTTTAGTATTTGCGAAAATTATTTTTCTTATACGTTAAATATTAAATAATAAAATTTTTATAGAAATGAATATAAAGTCGATAAAAGACTTAATACTGAATAATCCATAAATCCTCCCAGAACCCAGTGTCACAAGTGCATGAGCATCTACTAATAAGGAAATAAAATACAACATCTGTCCAAAATACAGTGGACAAGAAATAAATACAATATGCTAAAAAGGACTACACTAGCTGTGGGTCGCCTCGAATCATGCAACTCACCTAGTCCCAGAATCATCCGCGCTGCTACGCCCAGTAGGCTGCTAGAGATACACATACTTGTGCAACAAAAATGCACAGAAGTGTAGTATGAGTACGTAAACAACGTGTACTCAATGAGTATCTCGCCTAATCTCGAAGAAGTAGAGACGAGATGGTCAACTTCGACACTTACTAGAGATCAATTAACAATATACTAAAAATGTGAGGAAATCATGGATTTATATAGTAGTTCTAATTCACGAAGCCGAAAACAGGTAAAACACCTTCAACAAATAATAAAGGATTTTCATGGTTTACTCTTCATTATCTTATCAATTTATATCAAGCCACAAAGGGCAAATTTCACATTTAAAATTCTTAAGCAACAATATAAATGCGCAAATCACACCGAGGCGACGACCCGATCCAATAGAAATAAATTGTGCACTTGCCGAGGGTCGATAGCGCGCCTATAGATGCATCTATTTAATCTGCCGAGGCGTTCGGCCCGTTCCAAAGTAAACACATAGAGACATTCAATCAAGAAGCCAACATGTGGAAATTATTCAAAGAAAGCTAATTCTCTTTTAACAATTTAAGAAAAGGAGGTTAGGATCTTGTTAGGAATTCATTTACTATTTTGATGTGGTTTAAGCAATTCAATCATCCATAAGATTACAAATATTCAAGGTATAGCATGCTTTTGGGTGCTCGACTACCCGGACAATAGCATAATAGTAGCTACGCACGGACTCTCATCACCTTGTGTGTACGTAGCCCCTACAAATAGGAGCACATAATAAATTATTTCACATATGGGGACAGTTCCCTCTTACAAGGTTAGAAAGGAGACTCACCATCATGTTTAATAGGACTTTGCTATACTTGTCTTACTATGTTAGAAATCTTATTTAATAGGCCTCAAAATCAGTTTCACAAATAGATGACATGCCTATAGGATATAATTTAATCTAACTTCTGTTATAACAAGTGTTACATGTTTTTTTCATCGGTCATCATGCCTACAAAGTTTCTGAAATTAGTGTTAAATAACTAGATGTCATGCCTATAGGGAATAAATTCTATTAATTTTGCCTAGTAGTTTAGTTAAATAAATCAACCCAGTCCATATTTTAGTTCGTTTCGAAACTAGTTTAATTAATGGCTTATGTTCTCTAAAACAAGTTTTTTTCAAAAACTGCCTTGATTTGTCATTAGATATCAAGCCTATAAGGATTCAAGAGTCCTCTTTAAAAACCTACTTTGTTTCACTATATAAAATATAGTCATCTGTATTCCGTGCCTAGGCAAGCTTTAGGCAATCAACTTTAAATAAAACCAGAATCATCTTTGTGATTAGTGTTAATTGTCAACGTGTTAAAACCAGTAGGCAAGCCTGATTCGGACTTCTTTTCTGAGTCATGTAATAAATTTGGTTCTACTGTTATCATACCTTGTTAGAATCTGAATTTAGACCTTAATTGTGTATGAGTCGTGATGTCTATGTGCATTACTTGTGGAGGTATATCTGAGCCTTCTATCTGATTTATGTGTTTTACCCCTTAAATGCAGACCTATGTGTTCTTATTTGTCACCTAGTAATTTTCCTTTAAACCTAAGGGTCTGCCTAGAACCCCCCTCTTTTATAGGATAAGAGTCCTAAATCCCTCCGGGACTGATAGGAAGGGATGGGTAACAACATGCAATAGGGATCGAGACCAAACTTCGCTTTAATTAACTTTACGGGGCGGGGAATGGTAGATATGGATATGATAACTGGTGCATTAATACTACGTGTAGCCCCTCTTTGAGAGGTGTCATACCAGTTATTGCATTGATGTGATCCATATTATAAACAAACCTAGGACTCCCCTCTTTCATTCATGAATATGTTTAGATTGTAATTCTTTTCAAAATCTCGCTCTTTCACAAATTGTTTTTCAAACACTTGTGTATTTAAACTTAAATCCCCTACTATTTGAGCCATACTTGTTTATTTACTAATTTTACAAATTCACAAAAACTATTTGGCCGGAAACCTGTGACGACCCGATCCGTCGTCACGTGAGTTACCGCCCCGTTTTCCTCATATTATGCTTCACTATGTTTCAATATCAGTAATTGAGTTAATCGGGTAGGATTGGATTGGGTTAGTTGGAAATGAGACACTTAATTTTCTTAAAGGAAAGCTTGTTTTGGAAAAAAAATCTATTAGAAGTTGACTATTTAGTTAGAGGGATCGGATGGGAATTTGGATGATCCGGTTAGCTTCGGGGGATGATTTGTGACTTAGGAGTGCAATCGGAATTGAATTTGGAGGTCCGGTGTAGAATTAGGGTTGAATTGGCTAAGTTTGAATTTTTAGCGGATTCCGGTGGGTAGGTGAGATTTTGATTCGAGGGTCAGAATGGAATTCCAAGAGTTTCAGTAGCTCCGTTAGGTAATTTTGGATATGTCTGCAAATTTTCAGGTCATTCGGACATCGTTTGGTTGGGTTTTTGATTGAATGCGTATTTCGGAAGTTTTGATGAAAACTAGGCTTGAATCCGATGTATTTATTGGTTTTAGTATTGTTTGACATGTTTTGAGGATTGAAACAAGTTTGAATAAGGTTATAGGATGTGTTGGTGCTTTTGGTTGAGGTCCCGGGGGCCTCGGTGTGATTTCGAGTGGTTAAACGGGAATTTTGGAAGTATGTTGCAGGTCTGAAACTTCTGCCTTCTGTTGTTTCCGCATCTGCGAAAAAGGAGCCGCAGAAGCAGTTCCGCAAATGCGGCGGGATGGCCGCATAAGCGGTCAGGCATGGCCCAGGGCAATTCCGCATAAGCGGACTAGGGGGTCGCTTCAGCGGGTCCGCTTAAGCGGATAATACACCGCAGAAGCGGTCGATGGAGGACCGCAAAAGCGGATGCTGAGTCGCATAAGCGGTCCCACGAATTTTTAAGTGAGACCACATAAGCGGTCAATATGTCGCATAAGCAGTACCGCATGTGTGGTTAAAGGACCGCAGAAGCGGAAATCGGGCCTGTGTTTAATGAACAGTGTTCGCGAATTTCAGAAGTTAAGAAAATATTTAGGACTTCGACTAGGGTTGTTCTTGGGCAATTTTGAGAAGAAATCGAAGGAGCTTCATCAGGTAAGAACTATTAGCCTCGGAATATGTTATTTTGATGTAAAACATTGAGTAATCACTGAATTTAAAGGATTTAAAGGTTAAAAATGGAGGTTAGGGCTTGAAAACTCAAGAGAGTTTAAATGTGAGTTTGGAGGGGAAAACGAACTCCGATTTTTGTAAATTTGATATGTATAGACTCGTGGCGAGATGAGGAATCCAGTGATGTAAATTTTGGAAATTTTTCGAGAAGTGGGCCTGAGGCTCGGGTTTTGCCAACTTCGTGATTTTTAGTATTTTTCGAGTAATTTCGATTGGGTTATGTTTCTTTAGCATATAGTAATGTATTCGTTGTGGTTTTGACTAGATTCAATGCGCGAGGAGGTCGATTCAAGAGTAAAGGGCGTTGCGGACTAGCCTACAACCGGCTTGATGTGAGTAATAGATGTAGATGATGACCTAAGGGTTTGAAACCCCGGTATCTCACATTGTGACGTTGTATTAAGGCGAGACACGTACTTTACGGTGAGTGCGGGGTCGTTTGTGGATGGGACTATGGCTTAGTCCGTCCGAGTGATGTCTATACTGTGTTATTGACTAGAAATTGGCTGTTAAACATCCTACTTGGATTGTTATGAACATATTTGGATTGCGTGCCAACTAATTGGATCCCTTAGGGATTTTTATCACTGTTGCCATAAAATTGAGCATGTTCCATGATATCAGTCCTAAGTTAAGTACTGTCTAGAAATGATTAGCAATCTTCTAAGGTTTTAATCACTTAAACTATAATACCTGTTAAATGGAACCGAAAATGGTAAAACTTGATTGTGCCTGTGTGGCTTGCATGCATATATAACTGGACTGATTGTGGACCGTGCTGCACGCCGCAGGGAATTCTATTATGTCATTGCGCTTGGGTTGTAGGAGCCCCTCCAGAGTCTGAACCCCCACAGTGAGCGCGGGTACCCAATGGATCGGGCTGTACGCCGTAGCGGTCATGTGCATTGCATTGCATTCATGCATTGATATCTATTTGTCTATATGTCGTTGATTATTGTTGTTTCATCGTTTAATGTGCTAAGTGGTTAGTTTCAGCTTTGCATTGTGGTATTTTGGGATTTCTTACTTTCAGTCATTATATATGTCTATTACCACTGAGTTGGAAGTACTCACTTTACTCCCTGCACCATGTGTGCAGATTCAGGTGTTCCGGAGACTTAGCTGAGCGTCGCTGTCTTCCAGAGTTTTATCAAAGTTGTAGAGGTAGCTGTCTGACATTCGCAGGACCCGACTTCTCCCTTTTATTCAGCTTTATTTCTGCATTCTAGACTTATGTATTTTCGAATATTTGTTACTCATTGTTTAGAGGCTCTAGACTCGTGACCCCAGATTCTGTTGGGAGTGTTTCGTCGGTTATTTCGGTCTGTTCCGTATTGTTTTTATTATAAACATTGGCTTATTATTTTTAAACTGTTAAATTCCCTTAAATTGTCGGTAATGAGTTATCAGGTTGGGTTCGTGAGTGATAATTGGTCAGGCTTGCCTAGCTATATGGTTGGGCGCCATCACGACCGGGTTTGGGTCGTGACAAAACCACACTAGTGTATCCTGAGGGGTGCCTAACACCTTCCCCTTAGGATAATTTCAAGCCCTTACCCTATATTTGGTTATCAAGCATAGTTATAAATGAACCTTATAATGCACCTTAAATCATTAGGTGGCGACTCTCCAAAAATACAAACCCCTTTTCCCAAAAGGAAAGAGTTGTCCCAACCAAAAATGTCATAACCCCAATTTCGCAATGGAAAAAGGGGGCGCGGCAGTATAGCGACTCCGCTGGGGATATCTAGGCTTTTACCATTTTATATCATTTTTGTGAATTTGTACCCCCTCTTACGTGCAATTATTTGTTTAATTCCATTAAGATTTTAATTTTCAAAAGCAAAACTGACATATCTTTCTTGTTTCCCTCCTTTATAACTACTTTAAATCATAAAACTGTTGTATTTATCGCTTCTTAACGTGCAAATACATGTCAACATGCCTTTAATTATTGCATAATCATGCTCAACATCATACTTCACTCGTGTCAAACAAATACTATAGCAGCGCTTGATGAGTGTTTGCACCCTTCCTATATCATTACCCCATAAATTCAGAAAGGCTTATTTACAGTAAAACTAGTCGATCAGCAGTGCAGTCGACAGTTCCGTGCCTTCCCCCTTGAGTTGTTCGCTCAAGGGTACCAGTATAAATCCCCATAGAAATCTTACTTTATTTAAATTGTGCATGCATCATGGCCAAACCTAGTGGGATCAGTTATGTAGTCCACGTAATGATCCTTTAAGATAGCCTTGTCCAAAATTCCACTGGGTTTCCCTAAACCCAAACGGACATCATCACGTTCTGTGCATTTATTTGGAGAACCAAATACTTCACGCTAATTGTTGGTGATAAATAGTCGAGTCTAGTGGGGGTAAGAGCCTAAACTTGATTGCCTTGCAGAAATATGAGGCACGAAGTCCCCAGATTTGGCATGGTCACCAATATCCTCCCAAGATTGCTAAGTTGGTGGGAAGAGTTACATTCTAGTGACAAAACCCTCATTAGAAAATATATGGGCAATCTACCATCCCTCATGGAGATCCAACCTAACAACATGATGATAGAAGTTGCTACCTTGTTCTAGGATTGTGAAAGGGTCGTGTTCCGCTTTGGGGACATAGAGATGACACCTTTGCTAGAGGAGATATGAGGACTGGCCGGTCTAGTGTGGGAAACCTCAGGACTGCTAATGCCTGAGAACCGCACAGGCAAGGGTTTCCTAAAAATGATGGGTTTGAAGAAGAATGCAGGATTGGTATGCCTAAAGGAATCGTACATCCCTTTTGACTACCTTTATGAAAGGTACGGTCACAATAAATTATACCGTACCTACCATGACGAGTTTGCCATCACTTCCTTGGGACATATCCATCGTAGGGTTTTCGTCTTCATGTTTTACTTCCTGGGTCTGATCGTGTTCCCAATGAAGAAAGGGAGAATCCATACTAGGCTAGCTATGGTAACCAAGACCCTAATGGAGAGGATTAGTGGGTAGACATTCAACATTGTACCCATGATCATTGCAGACATATGCCGAGCCTTAGAGAAGCATCAACAAGGAGTGAGACACTCCAAAAGGGCGAATACCGATAAGAAATTCAACGAAGGGACTGGGATGATCCCATCGCTTTCTACCATCCGAAGCGAATGAATTAATCCCTGACATGTTTGCTCAGCCTGAGAATGCCAAAAAATGGGTTGAGCTCTTTGATAATCTAACTAAAGAACAGGTTCAATGGATGTTCGAGTAGTTTTTGACAGAGGGGTTCATCGCCCCATCCAGAGATGCACCTTTCCTGATACTGATTGGTCTAAAAGGAACATACCCTTACGTCCCTATTCGGGTTATGAGGCAAGCAGTTAGGAAGAAAGTTATACCCAATGTCGATAAGATGAGCCATCTTCGAGCTGACTTCCAAAATAATTATAGTACCCACAAGTGTCTAGCCCAGCACATGTGCCACTTCAAGATCATAATGGAGAAAGACACCATCGAGACAGACAAATATCATGCCGGTTGTACCCCTTTCTATTCTGGTTGGATGGAAGACAATTGGGATAGTCTGGGCCAGCCAGGGTTCGCTCAAGGACATAGAATTATAGATAAAAAGGCCAAGGCACAAGTAAAGTACAACTAGATGTGCAAAAGGATCCGTTAATGCAAGAGAAAACACCGCGAGATACAAGAATCCAACCAGAAGCTGATTGAGGAATGGAAAGGCATGGATATCAGTGCCAACAAAAGGCTAGGATACTTGGAGCGAGGGCATAATAGAACTAGAGGGAAAATTTCTCAAAAGGTTTAAAAACTGTCAAAAGGCTGAAGGGATCGAGGGTGGACATCTAGTTAGAGCATACTTGTTGCTGGGACTTCGTGAATTGGGGAAGCTATTCGACGGAGCCAAGGATGCCGAATCTGGGGAAGGTCCTTCTGGGACCAAATAGATAGGAATTTACTTTTCGTTTTACGAATGTAATAAGGCCAATGGCCAATGGTGACTTTAATTTCTTGTTTATTTAATGTCGTTTTGGGGTTCGCCTATTTTTATCAATAAAATGAGGCATTTAGCATTGAAAGTTCTCCAAGTCTATTTGTTGTTAGGCCTACCTCGAGCACAAAGAGGATCTCAAATTAGGACACGCTTTATATTACCACACTATGTGTTTAAATATTGTACACTTTTTACAATCCTCGCTGACTTGATTACCATTTGTTTTGTTTTATTTTTATTATTCTCCTTCCCAAAGGTTAGTTCGCGCACTCTGGCATCATCATCTTATTTCACAACATCCAGGGACCCTCCACCCACTCCTCCTCTTAGTCCCATTAAAGGCACAGGTAAGAATAAAATGGAATATTTGAACAACATCAGGAAGGAGAACACAGTTGAACGGGTAGAGGCCACTGATGGCCATGGTATTCGGGTTCCCAACGAGAATGTGTCACAGCTTGAACAAAAAATGTTGAAGTTCTAAGAAGAGCACGATCAGGTTCGAAATCTGGCAAACCAATCATTTTCCTTCAGCACCCCAGATACCAACTTCCCCAATGTTCAAAACCCTACACCTCCTCAAAATATCCCAAAACAACAGAATCACCCGGCACCTCACCATTACGCTGCTCCACCAAAGAACCAAGGTAACACCTGTCATACCCCAAACAATAATCCACTAGTCACCCCAGAACCTTAGAACTCCGCAAATGACCATTTCCACACACATACACTAGGCCACCATAACACTCCTATCTACGTGGAGACCATGCCACACTCCACCCAACCTATCTCATGCACACCTGAGTTTGATGAAAAGGATCTGTTTATCAGGAACTTGGCCAAGGAACTTAAGAAACTGACCAGCGGATTCAGAGCATTGAGGGAAGCAAAGGAATCAAGGGACTGAACTATGAGGATCTTTGCATACTGCCTAATGTCGAACCACATGAGGGTACAAACCTCCTAAGTTCGAAATGTTTGATGGTATAGGTGATCTAATGGTCCATCTGAGGACATATTGCGATAAGCTGGTTAGAGTAAGGAAGGATGAAAGGATCTGCATGAAATTGTTCATGAGGAGTTTGAAAGGAGATGCATTATCTTGGTACATCAGCCAAGATCCCAAGAAGAGGTCAAGCTGGGTGAACATGGCGTCCGACTTTATAGACAGATTCAGGTTTAATACAGAGAACGCACCAGATGTATTCTATATCCAAAATTTGAAGAATAATCCCATAGAGACGTTTCACGAGTATGCTACTCACTGATATCTGAAGCTGCTAAGGTCAAACCCGTCTTAGAAGAGGAGCAAATGAACAAGTTCTTTGTCTGGGCTCAGGACCCGTAGTACTATGAACGGCTGATGATGATTGAGAACTACAAGTTCTCCGACATTATCAAATTAGGTGAAATAATTAAAGAAGGTATTAAAAGTGGTATGGTTACAAATTTTGAGGCCTTGCAAGCTACGAATAAGGCTTTATAGTCTGGTGGTGTGTCCAAGAAAAGGGACGTAGGGGCCATGATGGTTGCACAAAAGACCAAGTCTCCCCTCAAATACCAAGCTTACCCAATACCTCCACTCACATACCAGCCAACCCCAAATTACCAAACACCCTCATACCAAGCTCCACCACCAACTTATCGGTCATCTCTACCTCCTACATACCAACCTACCTCACCTAGATACTCGCAACCCGCTCATGTCTACCAAACTTATAATTCTCAACCATCCCATTATCAGTCACCCCTTTCACGCTAAAATTTCCCTAGATCCCGACCTAATTTTGATCGCAAACCTTGAAAATAATATACAGCCATCACTGAACCCATCGACCAGCTGTATGAGAGGCTCAAAGTTACTGGTTATGTCATCCCGTCTCTACTACAACCCCTGAGAATCCTTCTCAATGGGTTAACCCAAACAAGTCCTGTACATACCACTCTGGCATGAAAGGCCACACCATCGATAAATGTCGCTCCTTAAAAGACAAGATACAGTATTTGATTGATAACAAGATCATTGTGGCAAACGAATCCGCTCCTAACGTCCGCAACAGCTCTTTGCCAGACCATAAGGGTGGAAGTATCCACATGATTGAAGTAGAAGATGACTGGGATCCCGAGGAATCAATCGGGTTGATCGCTGAAGGTGATGACCCAAAGAAAACAAAAATTACTCTCAATACAATCATAGTATATATCCAACCATCTGAGGACACAGAGGTGAATATGTTTATACCTCTTGAGTTTGAAACAGCGCCACCCGCAAAGGCACCAGCACTAATTGAGGTTGAACTCGCGGCTCCAGCGAATGCACCTGCACCATTTGAGGTTGCAATCTTGCCACCCAAGGCACATGTTTCATTTGAAGTGAGGATAGCCGCGCAGATCCCAGTGGCAATGTCAACCATGCCACCATTCTATACAAATATTGTGCCCTGGGACTATACAGCCGAGGCGAGAAGGAAAGGCAAGGTCAGGATTGAAGAAACTGTCGAAGCACAGGGTATGACAAGAACTGATAGAGTTTATACCCCTGAACATCTACCAAAATCAAGCAAGCAGGCCTCCAATCTGCCACCCCTCATTGAGACAGGTCTGGACGACCTTTGGAGGAAAATACAGGCCAAAAAATATTCGTCCATCGACCAGTTAAACAAGACGCCAGCACAAATATCCATTCTCTCTTTGCTGCAAAATTCCAAGGCACACAAGAATGCTTTGTTAAAGGTGCTAAACGAAGCGTACGTACCAAGTAACATCATTGGTGGGGAAATGGCTAATATGGTAGGACAAGTGCTGGAAAGTCATAAGATCACCTTTTATGAGGACGAGCTACCGCCTGAAGGGTTGGGGTAAAACAAAGCACTACACATCATCATGCAATGCGAAGATTATTTCATCATCAGAATCCTGATCGATGGACGTTCTAGTCTTAACATTTGTCCGCTGGTAACACTCAAGAAGTTAGGTAAAGGGATGCATGAGATAAAGGATGGAGCAATCAATATGAAAGCATTTGATGGTTCTCAGAGGTCCACCATTGGTGAGATTAGTCTATGCCTGCAGATGGGGCCAACCTGGTTCGAGGTCAATTTCCAAGTAATAGATGTACTGGCGTCTTACAACTTGCTGCTGGGACAGTCATGGATTCATGCTGCTGGAGCTGTAGCATCAACACTGCATCAGGTAGTAAAGTTCGAATAGAATCACCAGGAAGTGATCATTTACGGCGATGGTAGACACCCTATATACAGTCGCCAGACCATTCCGGTAATTGAGGGAAGAAAGAAGCTGGGTGGAGAAACTGTTGGCCCAAGAACATGTGAAGTTTTAAAGAATGATAAATGAACTCAGTCATGGACCAGGTCTATCATGTGGAGAATAGTCATGAGCAACCTACACATGTGAGATGTACGTGAAGGAGATAAGTCCCATTGATTAAGCAGCAATATCTCCTGATTGGATCGAAAAGGTTGCATATTGGATAAGGGGAGATAGTCTCCGTATGTGAAGAGAACACAATCCAGAAAAAAGATAGTGTTGAAGTTTGTGATGTTCAAGGACTAAACTTTGATGGAAGATCAGCAATTGAATCCCAATCAAGCTCTAATTACTAACCTATTAAATAATAGTGATTGTTCTCTTTTACAGGAATTGCACATACGCAGAAGTTAAACTAAATTAAGAGCAAAAGGGCAAGGCAATTTTGCAAGCAATTTATGTGCGATTTGAGTGTTCACTCCTGAAGCTACTTGAACGAGATAGAAGAACCAATTCCATTGTGTCTTTCTTTAATTCTAGTTCAATTGTAGTAGGTGATTTAAACTTGTAACTTTCAGTTTTCATAGAAGCAATTGTATTAGGTACTTCGAATGTTCAAGTTATATGCTAACTTGAAGTTGTCGCAATAGTTGAGGTTGTGTGCCATAACAGGATTAGAGCTAATCCTTAGGTTTATAAAGAGTTTTGTAAATGTTGTTTTGGCTCAGCGATTTTAGTGGAAGTTTGGGAAAATCCTACTGAGTAGTGGGTCGTGGTTTTTTCACATTTTGAGCTAGGTGTTTTCCACGTAAAAACCTCTGTGTTCTTTATTTTATGTACTCATTATTCCGCAAATAGTAGAGTCAGTACACCTAAAAGAACCTGGTACTTCTAGAGAAAAAATTAGGTACCACACAAATCACACCCCCTCTTGTGTGGTATTGACGTTAAAAACGTCAATTGGTATCAGAGCAGGTTATCCTTGAAGAGGCTAACACCTTAGGAAAAGATCAACATGATTGCACCACCTGGGAACTGGGAAGGGCAATCCACTGCTAGGCCTCCACTTTTCAATGGACAGTACTATTCTTGGTGGAAGAACAGGATGAGGGATCACATCATAAGAGAAGACTATGAACTCTGGGATATAGTCACTGATGGTCCTCTAGCAACTACAAAGAAGAATGTTAAAGGAGTGGATGTGCCAAAGACAAGAGCTGACTACACTGCTGAAGACCTAAAGAAGTGGTAGAAAATGCCAAGGCCAAGAAATGGCTTGTGTGTGGACTAGGTCCAGATGAGTACAGTAGAATTCAAAGTTGTACCACTGCTAAGGAAATTTGGGACACTTTGCAAGTGGCTCATGAAGGAACACTCAAGCGAAGAGGTCCAGAGGAACACTGTTGTATTCTCAATATGAGAATTTCACCATGAAGAAAGGAGAAACCATCCAAGAGATGTATACAAGGTTCACCACACTGACAAATGAACTTAAGTCTCTTGGAAGGATTATCCTTGAAGAAGACAAAGTTGAGAAGATTTTAACAAGGGTTCTGCCAGTCTCTTGGGAAAGCAAAATTACTGCTATCCAGGAATTAAAGAATATTGCTACTCTCAAGCTGGATGAACTAATTGGAAACCTTACTGCCTATGAACTGAGAAGACAAACCAAGAAAATGGATGCACCCAAGAAGTAAAGGAGTCTGGCTCTCAGAATTGCTGAAGGTTCAGATCTGGAGGATGATGAAATGGCTATGATCACAAGAGATTTCAAAAAGTACATGATAAGAGGAAGGGATCTTCAAGAGATATAACCTTCAACAAACCAAGGGCTCCTAAGAAACAAACCAATGAGGGTTGATACAAGTGTGGTAAGACTGATCACATGATCAAGAATTGTCCTCAATGGAAAATTGAGTGGAAAAAGGAAAGAGTTGAATGAAGGAACAGGAAGAAGGAATAGGTTCAACCAAAAAGGAACAAAGGTTCAAAAAAGGCTATAGTTGTTGCCTAGGGAGAAACATCAGATGAGGACTCAGAAGATGAAGCTGGAGATGAACAAGCACGTATGGCCATTGGAGAATCAGATGATGAACAAGAGGTAAGTATTCTTCATCTCACGGACAAGATTAAATTTCTGTCTAAATAAAGGTTGTCTGAGCTACTGCTAGACTTCATTGATGAATCTAAGATAATTAACAATGAGAAGGAAGAACTGTCTAGGGAATGTGTGATCTAAAATCCAAGTGCAAAAATCTAGAGTCTAGGGCTAATGAGAGTGAAAGTAAAAATGTTGAGTTGAAGAACCAGGTTCTTGAACTTGACACTAATGTCCTAGAACTTAGGTTTGAGAACTTAAAACTAAAATTAGGAACAGGAAAGAAGAAATCTGATCACACACTAGAAGAAAACTTAGGAAATATGAAGGGTGAGCTGTACAGAAAGGATGAGCAGATAAGAGTACTAAAAGAAGATCTAGGGAAGGTAAAACATGAACTAGACAGAACTTGCAAATGGAACAAGGCTTCTGATGCACTCTCTTGGTTACAAGAACATCACAGTAGCAACAAGAGAGGACTTGGTTATGGGACTCAAGCATCTAAGTGGGATCCTAAAAGCAAGTACCTCACCCTTCCTGAGAACAAAATCTGCACACAATGTGGCAAGACTGGCCATTACAAAAATGAATGTAATACAAAAGAAAAGGCCACTCAAAAGAACAAAGCTTTTGTTCAAGAAAAAAATAGGCTACCTGGGTGGGCTAGAAGGAATCTGATTTATCCCTTTGCCTATAGAAAGGGACCCAAACTAGTTTGGGTTCCTAAGACTAACCTCTGATTTCTTTTTACACGTCCAAGTGAAGGGAAGTAGCCAAATATGGTACATGGATAGTGGCTACTCAAAACATATGATTGGGAGCAAGAACCAGTTCCTTTCACTTAAGGACTTAAAGGGAGGTAATGTCTCCTTTGGAAATGGGAAGAAAGGTGAGATTATTGGGGTTGGAAAGTTAGGTAAGACAGACTCTCACTCCATTGAGAACGTCTATTTGATAGATGGCTTGAAATATAGCCTGATCAGTATGTCACAACTATGTAACAGAGGTAATCTTGTAGCATTCACTTCTACTAAATGCTTTTTGATTAACCTTACCACTGACAAGATTGTTTTGCAGGGAAAAAGAGTTAACAATATTTACATTGTAAATTTGTCAACACTTTCTGAAAATGTACTAACCTGACTAACTGTGCTGGATAATGATCCCCTCCTGTGGCACAAAAGACTAGGTCATGCTAGTCTAAATCAGCTAAACAAATTAGTCTACAAGGACTTGGTGATAGGGTTACCCAACATCAAGTTCAAGGAAGACAAAGTTTGTGAGGCATGTGCAAGGGGGAAGCAGGTAAGATCATCCTTCAAAAGCAAGAAAATGGTAAGCATAACCAAGTCATTGGAACTGGTCCATATGGATCTCTGTGGTCCAATAAGAACCAAGAGCAGAGGTGGAAAGAAATATGTAATGGTACTTGTTGATGATTATTCTAGATTTACTTGGGTTCTATTTCTAACATATAAAGATGAAGCATTTGACATGTTTACTGCCTTTGTTAGAAAAACTCAGAAATAATTAGGAAATCAACTTGCCTCCATTAGGTCTGATCATGGAACTGAATTTGAAAATGCTAAGTTTGTTGAATTCTATGATAAAAATGGTATATATCATAACTTCTCTTCTCCTAGGACTCCTCAACAAAATGGAGTCGTTGAAAGAAAGAACAGGACTCTTGAAGACATGGCTAGGACTATGCTTCTTTCTAGTAAGCTGCCCCATAGCTTCTGGGCAGAGGCTATAAACACTACATGTTACATTATCAATAGATGCATGACTAGACCTCTTATAGAGAAGACTCCCTATGAGTTACTTATAGGGAGAAAACCAAATATATCCCATCTTAAGGCATTTGGATGTAAGTGCTTTGTGCACAATAATGGAAAAGACTCCCTAGGTAAGTTTGATCCCAAAAATTATGAGGGAGTATTCTTGGGATATTATTCACATAGCAAAGCATATAAAGTGTTCGATAAAAGAACTTTGTGTGTAGAAGAAAGTGTACATGCAGTATTTGATGAAACTAACACTCTTTCTAAGAGACAAGAACATGAAGATGAAGCCATTGGATTGGTCAAGGATTTGAATAAAGCCTTAGCACAAGTCAAAGTGGCAACAAAAGAAGGAACGGGTGATGGAACAGGTTCTTCCATCCAGGGCAAACTGATAGGGGGAACTTATCAAAGAGGAATTGAAATAAATCCCCTAAAAGAACTTGTTCATGACCCTGTTCTTGAGCAACAGCACATGGGAGAAGCAGCTAGTAGGAACCAATTGGTTGTAAAACCTCACAAGTATCAAAGTTCTCATCCTATTGAGAACATTATCGCTGATCCAACATCTGGAGTCAAAACTAGATCACAACTAAAGAATCTATGTGCTTTTGATGCCTTTTTATCTCTTATTGAACCTAAAAATGTTGTTGAAGCTTTGTAGGATGCAGATTGGGTCAATGCAATGCAAGATGAACTCAATTAGTTTGAGAGAAGTCAAGTTTGGCATCTAGTTCCAAGACCCAGTTATTGGTAAAAAATGGGTCTTTAGAAACCAACTTGATGAAGATAGAACTGTAACAAGAAACAAGGCTAGATTGGTGGTCCAAGGTTACAGCCAAGAGGAAGGCATAGATTATGATGAGACTTTTGCTCCAGTTGCAAGACTAGAGGCAATAAGACTCCTCGTAGCCTTTGCACTCATGTAATTCACTCTTCATCAGATGGATGTCAAAAGTGCCTTCCTGAATGGATATCTGAAAGAAGAAGTGTTTATGAAACAACCTCTAGGGTTTGAGAGAAAGGAATGTCATGAGCATGTGTACAAGCTAGACAAGGCTCTCTGTGGACTCAAGCAGGCCCCAAGAGCATGGTATGAACGACTGTCCAAATTTCTGCTTGAACATGGCTACAAAAGAGGTAAAATTGACAGTACCTTATTCTTAAGGGAAAAAGGTAAGGATCTCCTTATGGTACAAATATATGTTGATGACATAATCTTTTGGTCCACCACTGATAAGCTAAGTAAGGACTTTGCAAAACTAATGGGGAGTGAGTTTGAAATGAGCATAATGGGTGAACTTAACTTCTTCTTAGGCTTACAGATCAAACAAAGTCCAGATGGAACCATGATCCATCAGCAGAAGTATGCAAAGGAGCTAATCAAAAAGTTTAAAATGGAAAAATCTAAAGAAATAATCACACCCATTGCAACTACCACTAAATTAGATATTGATGAACCTGGTTCATCATTTGATCAAAAGTTGTATAGGCGTATGATTGGTTCACTCTTATATCTTATTGCTAGCAGACCTGGCATTATTTTCAGTGTAGGGCTTTGTGCTCGCTTTCAGGCTAATCCTAAAGAGTCTCACTTGACTGCTGTCAAGAGGATACTAAGATATTTGAAAGGCACCACTGATCTGTGTCTTTGGTATCCCAAAGGTAGTAATTTCAATCTAGTAGGATATGTTGATGCTGATTATGCAGGTTTTCTAGTGGATAGGAAGAGCATCTCAGGTATGGCACACTTCCTTGGTTCATGTCTTGTGTCATGGGCTACTAAAAAGCAAAATTTAGTGGCCTTGTCTACTGCTGAAGCTGAATATGTTGCTGCTGCTTCTTGTTGTGCTCAATTGCTATGGATCAAACAACAGCTGGTAGATTTTGGTATTGAAATTGGTTGCATTCCTATATTCTGTGATAACACTAGTGCTATAAGTATGACAAAGAACTTTGTTCATTATAAGAGGACTAAGCACATAGATGTTAGGTACCACTTCTTAAGAGATAACTATGAGAAAGGATTGATCTCCATAGAATTATGTGCTACTGATAAGCAAATTGCTGACATCTTCACTAAAGCACTAACTAGAGAAAACTTTGAGAGAAACAGTTTGGAATTAGGTATGATTAAGATTACCTAATAGGTCCAGCTCAGAATGTACAGTGAAAAAAAATTGAAAAAAAAATTCTTTTTGGCTAGAAATTCTAACCTTGTGTAAATATCTAAATTAATTTTTACTCAGCTTTATACTTTAATTAGTATACTCATGTGACATGTATTTATATGATTCACTGATCTCTTTCTAAATTTTCTCTATTATGGTATTTGAGGCATGTTCAAGTGAATTCTCAATGAAGAACCTGGTTCATCAGTATGGGTTCATATGAAAGCTCAAGTATGTTTTCTATACTTTGCACAATTAGAAAGATTAATAATTCAATCATGAGCAGAAGTCCTATACTTGTGAAATTCCTAGAAAATTCTATCCGTTGAGCATTGAACCAGTTTCGTCCATCTTGAACTCTAAAACCGTGATTTTTGCCTAATATCTAAGGAAGCCAAGTAATCATTAAAATCCTGGAATTTCTGTTTAATTAGACTTCTATTTGACCCCTGAAAAAGCTGTCATTACTTAATAAATGTCTAATTCTCTTTAAATACACGCCACTTTTCAGCCTTCTTCATTATTCTAAAACCGTCAAAAATTCTTCTTCAATTCTAATTGCCCTCTTCTCTAAAATTCCCAAATTCTCTCAAGAAACGAACAACAATGTCGAACCCACAAGATCATCCTGGAACTCCTCCACCACCATCTCCCTCAAACTCATCCTCATCTACTCCACCTAGTGTATCTCCAAAACCTAGGTTTCGAAGGCAGAAAATGCTAAAAACTATAGCATCTGGGGCTCTGAGGAAGGTTTTAAATGAAAGGTTGCAAGCTAGCCAAGTGAAAGAAAGCCCAGCTCAAAATTCTGACTCCGATTCTGAGTCCAAATCTTTTTAATCTACGAGTGAAGGTGAAGGACATGGGTCTTCTAACACTGAGAAGACTCAAGAAACCCCTACTAAAGTAAGTTCATCTATAGTTGAAAACTTAGAAACTAGGTTTGTTTTGGTTGGACCGATTAGGGATGTTAAATTGGCTGAGTCAAGTAGGAGTGGAGGTAAAAAGAAAGGAAAAAAGAGAGAGGGTGCAAGTGGTGAAGAGAGGGGAAATGGGAAGGGAAATGTCCTTGCTATATGTGGGGTTGCACAAGAGAGGGTAGAAGAGAGTGGCATGAAGTCAGGGGGAAGTGGTTCTGGGGAAGCAGCTGAGGGGTTGGTTCATCTAAGCAAACAAAGAGATGAACTTGTTTTATCTACTGAGAAAACCTTGGCTGACCTATTGAAAAAGGTTGGAGCAAGTTATGACCCAAAAAAATGCAAAGTACCACACCAAAAGCCCCAAAAGTTCCCAAGTCATCCAAGAAAAGAAAAGCCTCATCCCCAACACCTACTGCCTCTTCAGTGCTTAGGGGTAGAGCCACAAGAAGCAGGGTAAAACAAAGTGAAGCTGACCTATAAAAAGCTTTAGAACAAAGCAAGAAAAAGAAAATGGAGAAGGGAAAAGCAAAGGTAGTAGAATCCTCTGAGGTTTTAGAGGAAGAGGATATGGAACTGGTTCATCAATAAAGGGGTACAACAGTGGAGGCTCTTATACCCAAACCTAAAAAGCCAAAGACTTCTTCCAAGAAGTTTTCTATTGAACCTGTGTCTGCTGAACCCTCACTAGCCAAAAGGACTAGATCTGCAGAGAAAGCTAAATAAACAAAAGTTTCAGTTGATAAAGAGTGGAGTGGAGAAGAAGAAGAAGATGATGAATCTGAGAAGGAACAAGACAAGTTTGCCATATTTGGCAAAAGGAAAATTTTAAAAGGTAGATTGTTGAAGGACCTGGTAGAACCAGGGATGATGAGATTGGTTGACTCATTAGCTGCTCAAGGTTGGAAGGACATGGTCCTTCAGATGGATGGGAGACTGGCCAGAAATGAGCTAATTGAGTTTATAGCTAATGTTCTTGTGAAGGATGGAGGCTCTTATACCCAAACCTAAAAAGCCAAAGACTTCTTCCAAGAAGTTTTCTATTGAACATGTGTCTGCTGAACCCTCACTAGCCAAAAGGACTAGATCTGCAGAGAAAGCTAAATAAACAAAAGTTTCAGTTGATAAAGAGTGGAGTGGAGAAGAAGAAGAAGATGATGAATCTGAGAAGGAACAAGACAAGTTTGCCATATTTGGCAAAAGGAAAATTTTAAAAGGTAGATTGTTGAAGGACCTGGTAGAACCAGGGATGATGAGATTGGTTGACTCATTAGCTGCTCAAGGTTGGAAGGACATGGTCCTTCAGATGGATGGGAGACTGGCCAGAAATGAGCTAATTGAGTTTATAGCTAATGTTCTTGTGAAGGATGGAGTAGTCAGTAGTTTGGTGGAGGGAGTCCCAGTGCAGTTTGATGCTGAGAAACTGGGAGAAATTCTGGACATTCCCTCTGAAGGGTTTGATGATTACACTAGACAAAGGTGGCCATGCCTGGACTCCCTCCCTACTGCCCTTGAAATCACCAAGAGGTCCAGTGACTCTGAGGAAGTGAATGAAGCCAGGGCTGTGTAGAAAAGTGAGATGAGGCCTGAGCACAAGGTGGTGTTTGAGTTTGTGAACAAGTGCTTATTGCCTAGATAAGAGAGAAGGCATACTACAAACTACATGGACCTGGTTCTTATGGAGTGCCTTGAGAGAGGAAAGCAAATCAACTGGCCTTCCCTCATTGTAAAATTGCTAGACATGGTCATAAATGTCTCCAAGGCTCATGCTACTCCATATGGCTTCATACTGACCACAGTTCGGACAGGCTGAATGTGCCTTTGAAGAAATGGAAATGGCCTCAAGCAAGGAACATTTTGGCATCAAGGCTCTTCTGGCTTGTGACTATCCAGTCAATGCCATCCCAGTTGAACCTGGTTCATCTCTGAAGACACCTATCAACAGTAAAGTTAGAACTTTGGTTCAGGAATGTGGAGCTAAGGATACTGAGATTGCCAGGCTTAAGGCTCGTGTGTTGAATTGGAAACTAAAAGGGATGGACTTAGAACTGAGCTTGCCAAAGAAAAGGAGAAGAGTGATGGAATTCTTCATAATATGCTGAATCTTCTCCAAACTCCACCCCCCCTCCCCCCNCAGTGACCCAGATTAGGGATTTTTCTGTTTTGCTTATGGTTTGAATATTTTTTTTGTGGATTGTTAATAGCAACATATCACAATCCATGACAACTGTTGTTTTCTCTTGTTCTATGATTATTCTGACCTTGATAGTTTAAATATGTTTATTGATTATTGATGATATTACCATGATTGCACTTGCAGTTGCCCCAGTGGCCATGAGTATTTATTAAAATCTGGGATTCACATTGTGTATGCAACCTTTCAATGATGCCAAAAGGGGGAAGAGATATTGTGTTTTGCATATTCTGAAATAAGTGATGTTTTTAACCTAATTAACCGTCCTTAATGATAAGTGAATTTTCTAAATTTAGTGTGGATGGTTAAGATAAGTTCTTACAGGCTTCAAATCAGTAAAAAGAATAGAGTTTGTCATCATCAAAAAGGGAGAATTTGTTGGCCCAAGAATAGGTGAAGTTTTGAAGAATGACAAATGAGCTCAGTCATAGACCAGGTCCATCATGTGAAGCACAGTTATGAGCAACCTACACATGTGATATGCACATGAAGGAGATAAGTCCCATTGATTAAGCAGCAATATCTCCTGATTGGATCGAAAAGGTTGCATATTGGATAAGGGGAGACAGTCTCCTTATGTGAAGAGAACACAATCCGGATAAAAGATAGTGTTGGAGTTTGTGATGTTCAAGGACTCAACTTCGATGGAAGATCAGCAATTGAATCCCAATCAAACTCTAAGTACTAACCCATTATATAATAGTTATTGTTCTCTTTTACAGGCATTGCACATGCGCAGAAGTTAAACTAAATTGAGAGCAAAAGGACAAGGCAATTTTGCAAGCAATTTATGTGAGATTTTGAGTGTTCACTCCTGAAGCTACTTGAACGAGATAGAAGAACCAATTCCATTATGTCTTTCTTTAATTCTAGTTCAATTGTAGTAGGTGATTTAAACTTGTACCTTTCAGCTTTCATAGAAGCAATTGTATTAGGTACTTAGATTGTTCAATTTATATGCTAACTTGATGTTATCGCAACAGTTGAGGCTATGTGCCACAACGGGATTAGAGTTAATCCTTAGGTTTACAAAGAGTTTTGTAAATGTTGTTTTGACTCAGTGATTTTAGTGGAAGTTTGGGAAAATCCTATTGAGTAGTAGGTCGTGGTTTTTTCACCTTTTGAGGCATGTGTTTTCCACCTAAAAATCTCTGTGTTCTTTATTTTCTGTACTTATTATTCCGCAAATAGTAGAGTTAGTACACCTAGAAGAACTAGGTTCTTCTAGAAGGAAAATTGGGTAACACATAAATCACCCCCCCCCCCTTCTTGTGTGGTATTGACGTTAAAAATATCAAAAACTTACCACCATATTGAGCGGATCAATACTGTCGACAAAGACAAATGGTGGGATAGAAAATTGAGAGTACACTGAGTTGGAGTGGGTACGAACCTAGCAAAGGGCTCTGTAAGAACCTCCAAGGAATCCCTAAACCCATAAAACTCAAGAAACATGGCACTACCTTCGGTTTGGGATATGAATACACCTGGGAAGAATTCAATAGATGGTTGCCACCATGGAGCGGTCCTTACTACCCGCTAGAGCAGCCAATACCACATCTGGAGAAGACCTTCCAACAGTCTGTCATTATTTATGGGTCAGATGAAGAAGAAGCACTTACGGCAGTGAAGAACTTGTTTCTAGAGGACAGTGGTATAGACTGTTGTGTTATTCTCGAGGAGGAGGGGGAGGAAGGCCCTTCCATACATGTTGTGAACAGAGGAGCACGTCTCAAGAATTGGACCATTAGGATAACCAGAGCCCGATGAGCCTCAGGGTAGCAAGGCTAAAATAAGCATTATTCACTACTTTATTTACTAAATGATTTTATTTTTGCATTTTTCAATTTCCGCAATAAGATCTTCAATGTTCAAAACAGTTATTCGATCTATCAAAAGCATGTTTGATTTTTTTTATGAATTAATATTTATTGCTATCGTTTTCCTCCTTACTTTACCAATACAGCATTATTATTACTTATCTCGATGAACCAATGAATATGACATGCAATGGGACAACGCAACAAATGGACATTGATTTAGAGGAAGATAACATACCTGACGAGATTGTCAAGGAAGTTGAGAACTTTGAGAATAAACCTAAGTCCAACCTGGATGAGACCGAAATTGTCAACCTGGGAAATGCATAAAACATCAAGGAAACTCAAATCAGCGTTCACCTATCGCCATCAGAGAAGAAAGAATACATAGAATTTCTAAAGAAGTGCGAGGATATATTTGTCTGGTCATATGATGACATGACTGGTCTGAGTACGTCTATTGTGGCTCACAAACTACCAACCGATCCAATATGTCCGCCGGTAAAGCAAAAGCTCAGAAAGTTCATGTCTGATATGAGTTTGAAAATTAAAGAAGAAGCCACCAAGCAGATCAAAGCCAAGGTTCTC
This sequence comes from Nicotiana glauca, assembly GCA_026770625.1. NCBI lineage: Eukaryota > Viridiplantae > Streptophyta > Magnoliopsida > Solanales > Solanaceae > Nicotiana > Nicotiana glauca. The sequence continues at coordinate 97,685 of MU785919.1, forward strand.
AGGGTGGTTGAGTACCCAACATGGTTAGCTAATATTGTGCCAGTTCGAAAGACGACTTCCCTTTGCCAAATATACACATCATAATTGACAATTGCACCAAGAATGAGCTACAGTCATTCGTAAATTGCTTCGCTAGTTATCATCAGATCTGAATGGATGAGGAAGATATTGAGAAAACGTCTTTCATTACGCCATGGGAAGTGTACTGTTACAAGATGATGCCATTCGGCTTGAAGAATGTAGGGGCCACCTACATGAGGGCCATGACTACCATCTTCCATGATATGATACACAAGGAGATAGAGGTATATGTGGATGATGTTATTATCAAATCCAAGAAGGCCACTGATCACATAGAAGATTTGAGGAAGTTCTTCAATAGACTGTGAAGATACAACCTGAAACTAAACCCAGCGAAGTGTGCATTTGGGGTTCCGGCTAGGAAATTGCTTGGGTTTATTGTGAGCTGCCGAGGAATAGAACTGGATCTATCGAAATTCAAAGTCATTCAAGAACTACCACCGCCAAGGAACAACAACGATGTGATGAGTTTCTTGGGAAGACTTAACTACATCAGCCAATCCATAGCACAGTCTACAGTTATCTATGAGCCAATCTTTAAGATGCTAAAGAAGGACGCCGCCACCAAATGGACCGATGACTGCCAAAAGGCCTTCGACAAAATCAAGGAGTACCTGTCAACACCACCAGTCTTAGTCCTGCCCGAGCCAGGTAGACCTTTATTAATCTACCTTGTAGTGTTAGATGGAGCTTTCGGCTTTGTTCTGGGGCAGCATGATGAAACGGGGAGGAAGGAACATGCCATTTATTATCTCAGTAAGAAGTTCACCTCGTACGAGGCCCAATATTCTCTATTGGAATGCACCTATTGTGCTTTGACTTGAGTAGCTCAGAAGCTGAGACATTACTTCTGTGCCTATACCACATATCTCATATCGAGAATGGATCCCGTAAAGTACATCTTTCAGAAGACCATGCCCACTAGCAAGTTAGCCAAGTGGCAAATCCTGTTGAGTGAGTTCGACATTGTTTACATGACTCAGAAAGTGGTCAGGGGACAGACATTAGCAGACCACCTTGCTGAAAATCCCATGGATGAAAGAAAATTCTACCCCTGAAAACATATCTTCCTGATGAAGAGGTGTCATTCATAGGAGAAGACATTACGAAACCCTATGATGGTTGGAGAATTTTCTTTGATAGAGCAGAAAACTTCAAAGGAGTTGGCATAGGAGCAGTCCTAATATCATAAATCGGTCAACATTTTTCGGTGTCTGCCAAACTCAGGTTCCCCTGTACCAATAATATTGCCGAGTATGAAGCCTACATCTTAGGACTCAAAATGGCCATTAACATGAACGTTCAAGAGTCGCAATGTAATTGGAGATTTAGACTTACCTATACATCAGGTACGAGAAGAATGGGCAACCAAGAACTCCAAAATACTCTCGTATCTGCATCACGTACATGAATTGAGAAAGAGGTTCACGAAGACGGAATTCCAGCATGTTCCCAGAATCTAAAATGAATTTGTCGACGCGTTGGCTACCCTATCATCTATGATACAGCATCCCGACAAGAATTTCATTAATCCCATTCCAGTGAAAATCCATAATCAGTCAGCTTATTGTGCCCGTGTTGAGGAGGAAGCAGACGGAAAACCTTGTTTCGTGATATCAAGGAATATTTGGCAAAAGGAGAGTACCCAGAGATTGCAAATCCTACTCAAAATGCACACTTCGGAGATTGTCCAACAACTTCTTTCACAGTGGAGGAATCCTGTATAGGAGGACTCTTAATTTAGGATTATTAAGATGTGTCGACGTAAAGGAAGCATCCAGGCTGCTAGAGGAAATTCATGCTAGTACATGCGGTCTGTATATGAACGATTTTGTCTTAGCAAAAAAGATACTCTGGGCTGGTTACTTTTGGATGACTATGGAAACAGACTGCATCCACTATGTCTGGAAATGCCACCAATGTCAGATACATGCAAACATGATAAAGGTACCTCCAAGCGAGCTTAACACAACAAGCTCACCGTGGTCGTTCGCCGCCTGGGGAATAGACATTATTTAACCAATCGAGCCTACTACTTCCAATGGACACAGATTTATCCTGGTAGAAACTTCCAATGGACACAGATTTATCCTGGTAGAAATCGACTATTTTATCAAATGGGTCAAGTAGCATCTTACAAAGCAGTGACTAAGAAAGTCGTGGCAGACTTTGTCCGCGACCGCATTATTTGTCAATTCGGAATTCCAGAGTCAATCATTACTGATAATGACTCTAACCTCAACAACGACTTGATAAAAGCTATGTGCGAAACTTTCAAGATCAAATAAAAGAATTCCACAACCTACAGGCCTCAGATGAATGGAGCTATAGAAGCTGCCAATAAGAATATCAAGAAGATATTGAGCAAAATGATAAAGAATCACAGACAGTGGCACGAGAAGTTACCATTTGCTCTTCTGGGGTATCGTACCACAGTTCGCACATCAACCAGGGCAACCCCCTATACGCTGGTTTACGGTACAGAGGTTGTTATTCCCGCTGAGGTAGAAATTCTTTCCCTAAGGATCATACAAAAGCTGAGCTCGACGATGCAAAGTGGGTAAAAAGTCGTTATGAGTAACTAGCCCTCGTAGACGGAAAGAGAATGAATGTAGTCTGCCATGGTCAACTCTACCAGAACAGAATGTCCAGAGCCTTCAACAAAAGAGTTAGGCCAAGACAGTTCACATCGGGATAGCTGGTGTTAAAGAAGATTTTTCCGCACCAAGATGAAGCCAAAGGGAAGTCCTCTCCCAACTGGCAGGGTCCATACATGGTTTACCGAGTTTTGATAAAGGAAGCCCTCATACTTGAAGAAATGGACGGAGAAGTCTGGCCAAAGCCAATCAATTCAGATGCAGTCAAGAGTTACTATGTGTAATCTTTATGCGTTCCTTATATGATGTAAATTAAACTACGTCTGACCTGATTCCCGTTTAAGAGGGGATACGTAGGCATCTCTATGGGTTCGGTCATAATTTAATAAAAATTTCATTTCCCTCGCAATTGGAAATTGGGGCAGAACTTTGAAGAGGACCCTCAAAATTCTGAAGTCATTTCAGCCGATCGTCGCACGAGCAATAGTCAGAAACGTCAACCCATCAAACTGGGGCAGAATTTTGAGGAGGACCCTCAAAATTCCGTTAGCAAGAGAGTTGCAATGTCCTAAACTATGTCACAGTCGTCGGTTCATATAAAAGTTATTTTTACCATGCATTTATGTCACACTTTTACAAAATCATGCATGTTTATTATTGAAACTATTTTGTTCACCAATGCTACCCCAATGATACAGACGGTATCATCATATCAAAGCTGAATGAGTCAAGCAAGCCAACGGGGATATGAACTAACCTTCCCCCTTACAAAACTCACAATTTTTCCTTGAATGCAGGCATTGGGATTGCAAAATCGTTAAATGTACTGTACGTCCATAGGAAAAACATTATTACAACTCTCATAACCGTTGAACCTGCCAATATTTGCTATCAGCATACACCAGTTATATTCTGAATGTCACGGTGCTTCCAGTAATCATAACGCTACAATCTGCTATCAGCTAAGAAAACTCTACAGTTATTTGTTATCTTGTTTCTTGTATAAGGCTACCATTCTACCTTCCGAGGTTAAGCTCTACCTCTACCTGCATCTGCATTGCATAAGGCTACCATTCTGCCTTCCAACTTGCATAAGGCTACTATTATGCCTTCCGAGGTTAAGCTCTACCTCCATCTGCATTAACATTGCATAAGGCTACCATTCTGCCTTCCCAGACTAAACGTTGTCTCCATCTGCATTCGCATTGCATAAGGCTACTATTCTACCTTCCAATTTACATAAGGCTACTATTTTGCCTTCTAATCTACATAAGGCTACCATTATGCCTTCCAAGACTAAACACTGTCTCCATCTGCATTCGCATTGCATAAGGCTATTATTCTGCTTTCCAATTTGCATAAGGCTATCCATTCTGCCTTCCGAGGTTAAGCTCTACCTCCATCTTCATTTCATAAGGCTACTATTCTGCTTTCCAATTTGCATAAGGCTACCATTTTGCCTTTCGAGGTTAAGCTTTACCTCCATCTGCATCTGCACTGCATAAGGCTACCATTCTGCCTTCCGAGGCTAAGCTCTGCCTCCAATTTTCGTCGAAACTAAGCGCTATCCCAAGCATTATTTATCTCGTTTTTCTTATGGGCTAAGCTCTGCCCTTCAATTCACAAGACTAGGCTCTATCTTGTCTGCATCACACTACTACATCCTTTATGGGCTGAAATATCGCCAACTCATCCAAAGGCGTCATTATTCGGAGGCACCATCTTCATATCCCGAGAACATCGTGTCATGGCCTGAGGATCTCTTTCACTCTTTTGCATATCATTATTTAAAGGCATCGTCATTCAGAGGCACCATCTTCATAGCTCGAGAATACCATGTCATGGCCTGAGGATCTTTTTCGATCTTTTACATATCATTATTCAAAGGTTTCATCGTTCGGAGGCACCATCCTCATAGCCCGAGAACATCATTTCGTGGCATGCGAATCCCTTATCATACGCTTCATGGCCCAGGACATCATGGTCTAAGGACATCATCCTCATCGTCCGAAGACATCATTCATGGTCCAACGGGAATTTGCATCATGTTTAAATTTATGCACAATATATGCTTGTATTGCTTATGTGCAAGTAAACTCGCAAGCAACGACTATCCCAGCAAGAGTGATCCCGCTCCAGTTCCCTCAAGCCATATCAAACCCTACCATTCCCGTAAACTATTCATTCACACAGCCCTAGATATTGCGTATGTGTTTGAAAAGTCTTCATCGGTATACTTCGCCGGTGGATCCTGAACTACATACGGCCTGATTTATGTAAAATAAGGGATATGTAGGCAACTCAGAAGTCGGGTGTGGCCTAAATCTCCCCAAACCGTTTTGCTCAGTAAAAATTGGCCATCATTTCTTTATCTAAAAACTCTTTCATCTTTCCCGAATAAAGAAGGTCAGCTGTTGATACCCAATTTTTTCCTATATATTTTTAAATATGCAAAATACCTTTAAAATAGCATATATATATATATATATATATATATATATATATATATATATATATATGCATATATAAGCATGCCCAAGGTTTTTTTTATTATTATTTTCCCATAATTTTAAGATTTTAAATTGATTTATTTCTCCCTTTTTATCATAAAATCTCCAATAATTATTTCCAAAATTGTTATTTTGATAATTCATCTATTTAATTTCTACATTTATGCCAAAATATGGCTAAGGTAATTTTTATATATTTTTATAATTACATTTAGTATTTTTAAAGCTAAATTGCACATAATTTTAATATTAGTCCTTTTAAATTTAATTATGTTCTATATGCATAAAATTAGATCCTGTATTTTTAAATTCCTAATTATGTATCCTAAATAATTTTAGCATTTTTTAAATATTTTTAGAAAGTATCTACTATTTTTTATAAATTAAATAGTGAAAATTGGCTTTTTAAATTATAGCCAAATTGGCTTTCAATTATAGCCAAATCAGGACCCCATTTCCCAGCCCAATTTCATAGTTAAAAACCCGACCCACACCCTATTAACCCATACACAAACCCGGAACCCCACCTACCATTTCTAATCTCGATCGTTGATCTCCCAGATCAACGGTCCATGTTATTTCTTACCTTTTTTAACCCATCGACCCCCCAAAACCCTACCCCATTCGTTTATTTGCACCGCCTTTGAATCCCTCCTCTCCCGAATTCTCTCTCAACTCACCCTAACCCTAATCACCATTACCAGTGAGAACTTCCTTCATATGGTGTTCTCGTGCCTTCTCCGACCACCTCTAGTCTCCTATACTCCATGGCTCTTCGACTTCATGGGTCCTTGAGAAGATCTCAAGGAAAGCCAACATGTTTCTGTTTGAAACTCATTCACTGGCCTGTCTCCAACAATTTTTTTTTTTGTAAGAAAGGATTTCCTCTTGTTTTTCATTCGAATCCATGAGCTTTTAATCGTTTTCTTCATCTCTACTATTTTTCGAAAACCCTAGATTTGCTACTGTTCGATTCTTCTCTGATCTTTATAGATCTGAGGCGATTCGTATTATTGAGCATTTTCCTTTAAAAATCTCCTGTTTTAACTAACTATTTCAATTTTAGTCGCTCTTTTCTAAACTAGGGTTTACTGAAACTAGTCTTCTCAAAGTTTTCATGATTTTCAAGTGTTAATCATACGTTCTTAGGTATTATTGGCTGATTTCTGCTAAAATTGTCTGGACCCTAATTAGTTTGTGTTAAAGCCCTAATTTTCTTATGTTTTTGCTTCGATTCTGAGTCTTTCCAAGCTACTTGTTATATTGTGGGTGATGTGCTTTGACTTCCATGATTTTCCCCTTTAGCCTAATTCAGTATCTTGTGACTTTTACCCTAGTTCATCTCTACTAGGGTTTCTGAGTCGATCCCTTGGCAAGTTTATGTATGTTTATGAAATTCTATTTTAGCCTATTTTTCTATTTGTGGAAAACTGATATTTTCCCTCTCTTCAAATCAGTATTATTTTGAATTTTGATTTACTGATTTGCTTGTTTAAAATTATGTGCTGATTATTGATTTATTCCCTTATTTACGACTCTAATTATTCTTATTACCTTATTGTCTGTAATGTCACTGATTCTTCACGATTACTTCCTTAATTAAACTTTTGTTTGTTTACCTCTTTACTTGGGTCTAATTTTATTTTCTTTCCTTAAGTGACTCATGTCATTTAACCGTTGGGTATTTGTCCTTAATTGAAGGAAGACTATGCTAATTTCTCATGTAATTTCCTTGATTGCTGAATTATGATTTCTTTACGTTATTCTACTCCATTCCTAAACTGCTATATATGATCTCCTCTACTCTCAATTCAAGACATGGACAATTAGTTCAAAAAGCGCACACACACATAAAGACTCTCTTTTCTCTCTCTCTCTCTGCAACTTATGCTAACTGCTTGTTTAGCCGGCTGAAAGCCAAGGCTAGACTGTGGAACTCTACTTGCTTTACTTTCTACACTTTGCTTCCTTAACTAGTATGTTCCTAGTTCAATTCTGAAACTCAACTCTATGTGTTCCATGTCTGTTAATCCATGTATCCTTCTGCACTAGCTTAATGGCTTAGGTATTTAATTACTCTCCTTGTTTACTGCTTTATTCAGCATGCTTAAGTTTTGCCCTCTCTTGTTCAAGTGTGTAACCAGCAGGTCTACTTGAGTTCTTATTCATTACCCACAATTGGTATGCCATTTTAGTATCATAGACTCCTGAATATGCTTGGTTAACACTAAGTGGCATGACTAATCATGTGTAATAGACCCCTGTCATCAGCATGACTACTCCTATACCCTGTTTCTATGTCTTATTGCCTGTTACTATCCTAATTTCGAGCATGATTCCCTTGTTAATACTTTGAAATAGTAGTTTGTATTTTGGAAGACAATTAGTTCCTACTTGTTCTTTGTACTGGCTGGTCTGTATGTTTCTTTTCTCATCCATGTTTATGTGTTCCTGATTTGAGCTCTCTATGTCCCCAACCCCCTTATCCTTGTCTGTAAAGCTGTGTGTCTTCACTTAGAATCAAGTAATAAATGGCTCTGAATCTGAGCACTCTAAGTTGTCTTTGTGATTGAGTGTTTTCTCAGAATTGCTTTCAAAACTGCTTTCAATCTTAGCATTTTTAAAACTATGTCTACTCCTGAAAACTTTTTTTCACTTCTGAAAGTTATACTTTAACATTATTTTACTAAGTTCTTTTCAAGCACTCTCACTCTACTCTTAGGCCACTAGGTTCTGCCCCTTTTGTGTGAGCCTTGACTTGGGACCCTTGAGTTCCCTCTGAACTTGGACACATGAAAGTTGGCCTTTCCACACTGCACTTACTCTGTATTGGCTATAAAATCTAGGTGTGAGCACTGGCCGGGATCCTTTGAGATCCTTAGGTAACTCTGACACACCCAGATATGAGAAAGGCTATGGAACAATCTTGGCACTTGAGGTGATTTATTACATAACTCAGGGAGGAAGTTCTAATCAGGTGTTGAAAGTTTGGGCCTATTTCAGGTTCTATATAGTGTAATGTTTACTCTTCATATGTAATTCATTTCAGTATTGGTCTGTAATAATTATTTGTAAACGACTCCAGGGTTAAATAGTGAAAAGGGGTGGGGTAATACGCATGATATAGTATAATCCAGATTAGAAATCATGCCAATAGGACTTTACATTTTTATATCCTTGCCTTACTATGTTAGAAATCATGTTTAATAGGACTTTACTATTCTTGTCTTACCATGTTAGAAATCTTATTTAATAGGCCTCAAAATCAGCTTCACAAATAGATGTCATGCCTATAGGATATAATTTAATCTAGCTTCTGTTATAATAAGTATTACATGTTTTTTTCATTGGTCATCATGCCTACAAAGTTTCTGAAATCAGTGTTAAATAACTAGATGTCATGCCTATAGGGAATAACTCTAGAAATTTTGCCTATTAGTTTAGTTAAATAAATCAACCCAGTCCACATTTTAGTTCGTTTCGAAACTGGTTTAATTAATGGTTTATATTCTCTAAAACAAGTTCTTTCAAAAATTACCTTGATTTGTCATTAGATATCATGCCTATAAGGATTCAAGAATCCACTTTAAAAACCTACCTTGTTTCACTATATAAAATATAGTCATATGTATTTCGCGCCTAGGCAAGCCTTAGGCAATCAACTTTAAATAAAACCAGAATCATCTTTGTGATTAGTGTTAACTGTCAACGTGTTAAAATCAGTAGGCAAGCCTGATTCGGACTTCTTTTCTAAGTCATGTAATAAATCTTGTTCTACTGTTATCATACGTTGTTAGGATCTGAATTTAGACCTTAATTGTGTATGAGTCGTGTTGTCTATGTGCATTAGATGTGGAGGTATATCTGAGCCTTCTATCTGATTTTTGTGCTTTACCCCTTAAATGCAGCCCTATGTGTTCTTATTTGTCGCATAGTGTTTTGCTTTTAAACCTGAGGGCTCTTTTATAGGATAGGAGTCTTAAATTCTTCCGGGACTGATAGGAAGGGACGGGCAACAGCATGCAATAGGGGTCGAGACCAACCTTCGTTTTAATTACCTTCACGGGACGGGGAAGGGTAGATATGGATATGACGACCGGTACATTAATACCACGTGTAGCCCCTCTTTGAGGAGTTTCATACTGGGTACTGCATTAATGTGATCCATATTATAAACAAACCTAGGACAACCCTCTTTCGTTCATGAATATGTTTAGATTGTAATTCTTTTCAACAATCTCGCTCTTTCACTAATTGTTTTTCGAACATTTGTGTATTTAAATTTAAATCCCCTATTTGAGTCATACTTATTTATTTACTAATTGTACAAAATTCACAAAAATTGTTTGGCGAACCATACTAGTGGATCCCGAGGGGTGCCTAACACCTTCCCCTTAGGATAATTTCAAGTCCTTACCCTATCTCTGATTATCAAGCATAGTTATAAATGAACCTTATAGGTGCCCTAACGCACCTTAAATCGTTAGGTGGTGACTCTCCAAAAATGCAAACCCCTTTCCCAAAAGAAAAGAGTTGTCCCAACCAAAAATGTCAAAACCCCAATTTCGCGAGGAAAAAAGGGGGCGCGACAATCGCATTGGCATTAAGCTCCAAATTTTCAACTCTCTGAACTCATACTTTGCGGACCGCACAATATCAAGTGCGGCCGCGGTGATTCCATTGCGGTCCGCATGAAATGTTGTGTAGCCGCAATGCTTGATTTTCTAAAATAGGCACCTCTCTGAACCTCATCACTGCGGACCACACTAAATGGAGTGCGGCCGCAGTAGACCTGTTGCATTGTGCTTGGACTTGTTCTTGGTACTTGTGCATGTTTCACTCCTTTTTGAGCTGATGTTGACTAATTGTCACCTTCTTGACCAAACCCTGCAAACAAGTACAACATGTAAGCCTTTGGGACTATTTTGTACATGTTTTTAATCAAAGCTCAAGTAAGAAGGAGTGTAAAATACATCATAATCTCTAGTTATCAGATGATGCATTTCATGTCGAGCAGGTACAGATAGATCAGCGCTTGAGCCACATCAGTAGGTCATCCACTATTTGTTGGAGTCACTCCGCTTACTCCCGGAGTTACTTATCTTTTGTATATGTACAGTCAGCTAGTTTGGGTATGTCGGGTTCCTGTCCGGTCCAATACTTGTTCAGCTCAGCACTCCTAGAAACCTGTAGATATGCATATGTGCACTTAGTATGTTTTCATATGTCAGCTTGTGTTAGTCTTGTCGGCTTTCCAGATTGTAGAGTTCTTATAAGCTATGCTTATGCTTGTTCGGTTTATACTCATGATTAGTAGACACTTAGTGTCGGTTATCCGTTGCAGCCCTACGCTAGGTCCTAACAGTATCTTTAAGCTTATAAGTTCAAAAGGTCTTTCTATTTTTCTCTTTCTTTCCTAATTAGTCATTTTCTGTTTAAAAGCCGAGGTACTTGCGTTTTAGTAATCAAAGTTTTTACAATTATTTAAACTATTTTAAATAATGATTCAAGAATTAAATTAAGAAATATTAATATGTTAAAGACCAAAATAAGTTTATTACGTATTTAGCACATCAATAATATCATACGACAAACTTAAAGATTTTAAACACTACAACTAATTTATCATACAAAATTCAGCCTTCAAATCACAGTTTTCATACATCAATTTTATCCGACTGATGAGCAGTGAGGAGGTGCCTGAAGAAAGCTTAAACTAATTTCTTCCTGGTTTGCAGGAATAAATCCAAGATTTTTAGCTAGTGTTTGGACATAGATTTGGTTGAAACTTGAAAAAATAAGTTTTTGAAGATGAGATGAAAAATTATTTTTGAAAGTTGAAATTGCATTTGGACATGCATTTTACTTGAAAATAACTTAAAATTTTGTGAGTAGAAAACTTCAAAAACTACTCTAGAGCTGTTGTTAGGATTTGAAAATTTTACTTTTTAAAATCTAACAAAAACAATTAAAATCAATAAACAAACAAATATTTGAAAATAAAATTTTTTAAAAAAAACTCCTAAATTTATGTCAAACGGAAGCTTAATATTGCTACTCCATAGTTTTTGGTAGGATGTGACTTTACACTTTGGACTAGATCTTGAAAAAGCAAAAAGAAAAAACAATCCAAATTTCCGATTTATCAGCATATTCGGCAGAATCAGAATGCTGACGACTAAACTGAAATAATTGAAAATAATGACTTTGCTTTTGTGGGAATATTCAGAAAGGTCTAGTTATTTTTTTATCACAAGATCAAACTCTCTACTTTTAAAATCCAAATCCATCTATTTGAAGGATGTTCAATGTCGTACTTCACTAAATTATACATGATATTATTACGTGTTTTTAAAGATTTTTGCACTCTTTAAGAAAGATATTTAATAACTATACAAATAATATTTTTCTAAATTACCTTTTATTTCTTCTCAAACGTATCAGTTAATTAATTCACTAATTAGAAAGAAGTATTTGAAATAAATGAACAAAATTTTATTTTTCTAAACCAAAATATTTTGAAAGAAATTCAACGACTAATATTTAGGATCGGATGTAGTATTAATCTACAGTCATCAACTGATAAATTTAGCTTAGAACACATTAATTTGTCATGTTCAAGAATCCCTATGTGTATAGGTCTCGTCAAAATCATACTGTAGTGTGTATAACAAAACCAAACTATTATATGGCTGACTTTGAAATTCATTTTTTTTTAATAACCGTGGTGCCCGGACAAGCTTGCACGCATCTCGACTAATGTCAGGTAACTTTATCCATCAAGACTTGGATAGATGGGAAGAAATTACCTAGTGTTTTTTGCCTTCGCTAAAATTTGAACCTGAGATCTCATGGTTATCAATCCAAATTAGTTTGAATTATATAAAAAATGTATGCTACGTATTACTTGGTGATGCCTTTGAAATTTGGAGAAGTTTTATTTTGTGTCTCATACAACTGACATTAATTGTATGAAATTCTTGTTCGTCTCACAAAATTGTGAATCCCTATCTTACACTTCTGGGTCCACAAAATTGTGAGACAAAAAGTTGCCTAATACAACTAATGTATGTTGTATGAGACACAAAATAAATTTTTTTTGAAATTTGAATAAGTCCTAGTTGACCAGCAAGTCCAGATTATCAAACTCCCAAAAACTATGTTGACTCTGTTTGCTTTTTTTTGCTATATATCCAACTCTCACAAGCCAGTCAAAAAGAGTTGCCCCTCAAAAGGCCTACTGCATATTAGAAAATGAAAAATGATAATGATATGTGACATGCACCAAAGTGAGTACTTGACAACAATATCATTAAAACTAATTAAAACAATATCATTTTATAGTAACATTGTTTTCATAAGTAAAAACTTTACTTTGCACTTAATAGATACTCTAATATATGTACTTAATAATTCTCAACGCTAAAACTTCCTAGCATGAAGATATTAAGCTAATCTCGGAATATAAATTTTCATTATTCATGTTAGCTAAAATTATTCAAGGTTTCTAAATCAAAATTTAAATTACAATAGATTATATATATCAAATAATTACTTGAAAAGTATATTATCGAAAGACAAGAAAACTTCATCTAATTAAATATACGATGACATTTATTTATTAAGATTGATTTTATCAAGTAATTAATTTACTCATATTTAATATATGCTCTAATAAGTGTACTTAGCACTAACCAAAATTGTATAGTCTCTAGTGACAACACGAATATATTAAAGTTAAACTTCAAACATCACGAAAAATATAATCTCCTTACTCGTGTATTTTAAAATTAGATTCGAGTTACAGTAAATTATACCTCAAGTTACAAATAACAAACTCTTATTAAATAATATAATTATTTTCTCAAATATTAGCAAGTTCACTTATAATCGCAACATACTTAAACAAACATGGAAAAGCTATAACAATATTAAAATAAAATTGCGAGCTGTTAAAAATGGAAAAAAATATATATTGGACTATTAGTAAATATTACTACTATGTATATTTTAGAAGAAAACAAAATGGAGTTGTATGTGTCTAGCTGTTAGGTCATCGGTGTGCTTCTATCTGTCAAGTGTATATATTACTCCATTAATTAACTCTTGAAAATAAAATATAAAAAAAAAGAAGAAAAAAGAAAAACAAAAAAAGGAAAATAAACGCGGCTGGTAATACACCAAAACCAGAGTCTTTCTCTTTCTTCATTCTCTCTCTTCTGCTCATAGTTTTGAGCTAATACAAAGATCGTAGTAAGGCGATCCAAGCTTTAACAAAACAGTTTTCATAATCATCTGACTTAGCTTGTTAAATCCATATCAGTTTTTCTTTTTCCTTCGATATGTTTTTTTTTTCTTGTTGAATTTTAATTAATTTCTATTTATTAAATAAAGGTCAGCTGGGGTTGGTGAATTTTGCTGTTTTCCTGCGATCTCGATTAGTTGAGCTGAAAGGTTTTAAACTTTAATGAAATGGGTCAAAAAGAATTTGTGTTGTAGCTCAAGTTAAGAGGCAAAAGGGGGTCTGAAAAGTGAAAAATCTTTGAATTTTGTGGAGTGTATTTATTAATTTGAATGATTTCTGTTGGGAGTAGAGATGGAAGGATAGGATTAGGGTTTGATGGTGGAATGGAGGAAACTGAGCTAGAAGAAGGAGAGGCTTGCTGTTACAACAGTGATTCAACCATTGACCCTGATGTTTCTCTATCTTACCTTGTGAGTTTCTTTTCCTTTAGTATTTATCATAATTTTGGAGTTATAATTGAGATCAAAGCATTTTAGTCTTAGAAGATTCTTGTTCATACTGCATTCAATTGTAATTTGGTTCATTTTGTGTATTGACTTTTTGTAGTTTGTTAGTTTGTTGCTCAATCTCTGATCAATCTACATACTTTTGTCTATCTCCGCTGGGGCTGCTCAATACAATTGACGGCCTAAAGCCAAAACTTAATAAGTGACCTTCTCATGTGTAAGATAAACTTGATAAGGAAATGGAAAAGGAATGTTATTAAACCTTAAGCATAAAAGAGCCAAAAAAAGCTAAGAGGAAACGCTGAAGCCGAAAAGTAATTTGCTTATATTAATTACTCTAAGAGAAAGAAATTTACCTTAATTACCTCAACTAAATCCGATACTCACTTCAACCAAATCCAACTATAACCACGCCTCAATCCCAAATAAATATTATCTCAACCAAAGCCAAGTAGAATAAAATTTGGAACATTGTCAAGCAAAAGATGGTTGAAAAGAATCTACTCGTCGTTAACAATAAGCATTTCTCCTTATCAAAAAAAAAAAAAAACAATAAGCATTTCTGTTGTTCCGTTCTATATGACACAGTTTTCATTTTAATTTCTTCTAAGAAGAGTAACACCTTTCTATATTTGGAAAGTTCAACATAAAGCTTCCTATTTTATCTTCTGTGACATGCTCTTATGGTCATATAAATGTGCGTCAAAATTCTTTCTTTCTTTTTTGAGCTCCGTGTTCAGTCCAATGCACCATATAAATTGGGGGAGTATTCATTATAAAACATATACATGAGTATATGTTATATATAATGTAGTAGTAATTTTTGGGACAAAAAGATTTGTGGGCCTAAAGCAAGGGCTTTAGTGCTTTGTGTTGGAGCTGCTCGGCTGCTCCCGATTCTCTCGCTTTCTAAATTGTTAGTGTACTTAGATGTTTCAATATGGTCACTGTCTTGTTCTGTGAAAGCTGAAAACAGCTAGTTGTGGTAGCTACATCAGCATGTATCGATCGACTATGCCTCAAACCCAAACTAGTCGGGATCGGCTATATGATTTATCACAACATTTCCGTCTATTCAAGCTCAATTTGATTGATATACTAAACATATTCTCTATTAGGCAAAGAGGTTCTCTAAAACTGGAAGTTCCTTAAATCTCAACTTATCCCTACGGTGATATAATATCTGATGAGTATCAGATGGTGTATGCCAAGGTCTTCCTCGGATTTCTATGGGCTTGGCAAAGGAAAGCCATCACTAAATCATTTCTTACCATATGGAACACCTTTCCTGCGGCTGTTTGTTGGGTCATTTGGAAAGAAAGAAATGCTAGAATTTCTTAGAACAGGACAGATAATGTACTTAAGTTCAAAATACAAGTGTATATCTTTGCTTAGTTTTTGGTGAAACATGGCAATGGCAAATGTTTTGGAGGCTGATATCATGCTTGACTTCCTTTCTTTCTTACAGAACATCTAATTCTCTTCGGGTGTGCACATGCAACGCTTTTCGCTGACTTTTTGTCAATATATATTGACCTTATCAGAAAGAAAAAGAAAGCTACAGAAGAACGTGAAAGGATTAAGTTTGTAATTCTATACGTGTGGAGAAAAGTGATTAATTTCACTCCAACACTGATATAAAATAGTGTTACAATTTTTCTCTAGTCGGAAACTATACTTGAAAGTACTCCTTTGATGTGATTTATCATCATTTTTAGCAGAGAATGCATTGAGTGTCTATCCAAGTATATTGTGATGTTGGAGAGAACCAGCATTTGCTTATTCTATTTTTTGCTTTATAACTTGTTTATCTTTATTAAGAAACTTCTCTATCTAGAGTTGGTTTAGGGGCTAGTTAGTGGTAGACGTTTTCTGGCAGGTGTTGTGTACTAGTGTTTATAATTGCATTGTGCACCTCTGATGGCAACACTCATCTAGTTTCTCATGAATCTATTCTCTTACTCTGTCAAGGATGAGAAACTCCACAATGTTTTGGGACATTTTCAAAAGGATTTTGAAGGTGGAGTTTCAGCTGAGAATCTGGGTATGTTATATTGGAAAAAAGGGTATTCCCAGAAGCACAAGTTTGCCGTGACGAGGCTTATGCCATGAGCTGATGATTGTTGATTTGCATGTGTTAACAGGGTCAAGATTTGGCGGGTATGGTTCATTTTTACCTACTTATCAGCGTTCTCCCTGTTGGTCTCATCCAAGGACTCCACCAGAACCCAACAACTTTAACAGACAAATATCACCAAACAATCCGCTCCCTGAGGTACGCAACCTTTGAATGAATCTTTATGGTTTTCTTATATGATAGTTTACAGCAACGAGGTAATATGTTTTCATGTTGATATTCTACTTTTGATTGGATAGCTAGCTGTGTTGACTAGACTATGATTTTGTACAGATTACTTGGTATGAATAAAATGCTTAATTACCAAAAAATATATATATATATTCTACTTTTACCAATCAATATGCATTTTTTAATTTTACAGGGTGGTCGCTATACCTCATTAGGATCATCATGCACTTCTCTCTCAGGAAGGCCTGTAGCATCTTCTGCCCGTTCAGCAACAGGACCTGCACCTAGGGCTCCACCATTTAATGGGGAAAGAAATTCTGCCGTACCACCTACTCGGTTGGAAGACTCCAATTCAAAAATTAAAAAAGTTAAAAAGCCAAGAAATGCATCTGACCTGAAAACGCTTAAGGTGCGTATCAAAGTTGGCACCAACAAGTTGTCGACCCGAAAGAATGCAGAAATCTACAGTGGGCTTGGGCTTGATGATTCTCCATCATCATCGCTGGATGGTAGCCCTGTGGAGAGTGAAGGGGTATCCCATGACCTACAGGTTTCCCCAGATGAATCCCCTACTAGTATACTTCAGGTGAATCTTTCCCCTTCCCACAAGCATTTAGCTTGCTTTGTTTTTCTTCTTTTTGGTTTAAGCTAACCTTGACTTCTGCAATTTTCTTTATCAACCCGTTGGTGCAGATTATGACCGCGCATCCAATGCATGATATCTTATTATTATCCCCCCTCTCAAATGAGTTAATTAGCTTGACTGAAAAAGAAAAGCTTTGGGGACAATGTGGATATGAAGGGAAGAAAAAGGCAAGCCTTGAAACTTCTTTGGTATTAGCGAACGGTACTCATTATGCAAATGGAGAAGCTTCAGAAGCAAAGAAATTGAAAATTTATGACAAAGATGCCTTGGCAACGGGCAAAGGCAATGATAATCAAAATGGTAATGCCTTATCAAAGAAGGCGATCGATATTGATGCTCTTGCATGTGAAGAACTTGTTTTGAATGCTTTGAAACTCCCTCTTTTATCTGATCCATACCCTAATTTTCCGGATCCTCCTAAAGATGCAGAGAAGACAGTTGACTGTTCAAGGTCAGCTAGTAAGGGTAAAACAACAGAATCATCTTTTGAGCGGGCATCCAAGAAATCTTTGCTGCCTGTCGCTGAAGTAGACACAAATTCTGTTGAAGTGTCTGGTGGAAAGGTTTCCTCATCTAGGAGAAGTATGGAAATTAAAGGCACATATTGTAATAATCACAGTTCAGGAAACCTGAAGAAAGAAGACAACAACGAAGAGGAGGAAGCTGACGATTCATCCAATGCTGGGCAGACTAAAGACAGGAATGCACCAAACGCAGATGCGGTTAGTCCCCTCAAACAGTCATCTCGTCAGAAAAGCTCCTCCAAAAATGAGGATGGAATGAAACTGGCTCCTGAAAAGGAACTATTCACATCTGGAGACACAATGAAATCCAAAGGAACACGATGCCATAATGCCCAAAGCACAGAGGTAGTAAAAGATGGTTTAGTTGCTGATTCTTCCATAGCATCTAAGGGTAAGAAAACCTCTTCTAGCAACATCCTCGTATCCAAAAGTGATTCAGAGGACTTGAAAAAGAACCTACCCAGGGATAAATACAAAGAATTCTTCGGTGATGTAGAACTCGAACTGGAAGATGCTGAAACTGGTTTGGAGAAAGTTCATTCAAAGGAAATGCTCAAGGGCTCTGATGCAATCAGTAAGAAGAAACTTGAACGTAATAGCTCAATGAAGGAAAGTGTTAATGGTAGGAAAACTGAGAAGCCGTTTGCTTCCACCGAGCATCCTAGGTTGGCTTCAAATGAGGCTCCTCACAATGTGTGTGGATCCAATCCTGCTGCACCTCCAGGAGCAGTGGCTCCTTTAGTTAAAGAAGATTGGGTATGTTGTGACAAGTGTCAAATTTGGCGTCTACTGCCACTTGGCACAAATCCTGACAGTCTCCCAAAGAAGTGGGTTTGTAGAATGCAAACCTGGCTGTAAGTTTTCTCTCAACCTTGCTTTCGTCCCTTTATCATGATTATCTGTCTTGCTATAAATAAATTGTTCTCTATTCAGAAGAACTCATTTTTTAAGGCAAAGACATGTAGCCATAGATGTTAGGTCGAAAGATTATCATATTTATATTTAATTGTTACAAGAGAATAAAATTTCTGATATTTAAGAAGGTTTGAGCATTAATTAATTTTCTTCATGTTCTAGGCCTGGAATGAACCGTTGTGGTATCAGTGAAGAGGAAACAACGAAGGCTCTAAGAGCCCTTTACCAGGTGCCAATGAGTGGTGCTACTGCCGCTGCTTCTGACAAACAACATAGTCAGCTTGAGTATCCTGGCGGGGCACTCTCGGGACTAACTTCTATTGATACATTGCATGCCAGCCAAGACCACCAAAAAGTAGGTTTACAAGCTGTTGATGCTAGTGGGAAGAAAATCTATGGATCAAAAGGTGTGTCAAGTGCAACCAAAGAAGGTTCACTGTCTTCAAACTGTGTTAAAAGAAGCCATCAGTGGACCCCAAATAGTAGAAGCTCGAATGGTACTACCAATTCTCCCGATGATGAAAATGGGCATGAACTGGTGGGCTTGCCAAGTAGCTCAATCATCGAGAAGCAGAGACATAAACAAAAAGAGAAGAGAAAATCACTTGAGAACCATTCTGATGGGGGTATTTTGTCTGAAGCAGTCATATTTTGAACTTGATGACCTTGAATTTCTGGAACTTCTCTTTATTCTGTATGACTTTTATTTTGCAGGTATCAAAAATTCGAAGATGAGGAACATTAGCGAGACGGATTTGGATGGTTCGACAGCTAAAAAGTTCAAGAGAGATGATGTACATTATGATGATGACCGCACTGGGGCAAAACCAGGACAGAGCTCAAGCACTGGTTTGTCGAACAGTGGACCAGAAAAGGTCAGGGATAAATATAAATACAAGAACTCAAAGGCGGATTCAACGAAAAACTTGTCTTCAGCAAAAAATCCAGAGAACCATACTCTGGATGGTTCAGTCCATAAATGTGATAGTAAAGACTCCCTTAAGAAGAGAAAATGGAGCGAACCCCAGAATTCTGAGGCACAAACTCCCCGAGATATTGTGGAAGAGACATGCGATAACGACTGCAGGAAAGAAAAGAAAGCAAGGATCTCCAGGTCTGGGGGGAAAGACTCCAGCAGAAGCAGAGCTAGTGGAGGAACTGATGGAAAAGGTAGTAAGAAGGAAGAGCGAGTCGGACAAGATCTAGATAGCACTCTATCTCAGCGTAGTGCAGATGCTGCAGATTCTTCAAAAAGGAATTTGTCTGCTTTGCAGCCTTCTGTTGCAGCAACTTCAAGCTCTTCTAAAGTTTCTGGTTCACATAAGAACAGAGCTAGTCTTCAAGAACTGAAGGGTTCCCCAGTAGAATCAGTATCTTCATCTCCTTTGAGGATTTCAAACACGGATAAGTTTTCATCAACTAAAAGGAACCCCAAGAGAAAAGACGATCGCAAGAATGCCACTTCTACACCAAGAAGGTCTTCTTATGGTGAAAATGATAGGGGCAGTAATCGTTCTGGGATGATAAAGAAAGACGAAGCTTCCAATGGCAAGCATCATGGTCTGGAGTCCTCTGAACTTGCTTACCAGGAGAAAGATGTGCATGATGTGTCAGGTCCTTCGATTAAAGCAAGGATCACAGGTTCTGATTTTGCTACTCGTCGGGACACTGATGTAAGGACAGAGAACTCAGACCAAGGCCTAGATAATGAAAGAAGGAAGAGTAGTCAGTTTCATAATAATGGGTCTACCTCAAAGGATGAGATGGTTTCGTTGTCTCAGCGTAAAGAAAAGAATCGTACTGTCAGATCTGATTCTGGCAAATATAGGTCTAAGGATCCTGATGTCTCAAATGAATCTTCAGATCGAACATTAGATGAGGGGAAATTGACATCCGGAAGAAACAAGTTTGAGGATAAAGCTGGTGCTGGTTCTGATAGATTACAACAAGGTTCTAAGAAAGATCCTGCTGGGAAATTGTTGAATGAGAATGTCAAAGGAGATCTTCAATCGAAGTTTGGTGATCATGATGGTACAGAAGTTAAATTAGATGTTATATCCAGCCTGGATAAAAGGCAG
Organism: Nicotiana glauca; assembly: GCA_026770625.1. Taxonomy (NCBI): domain Eukaryota; kingdom Viridiplantae; phylum Streptophyta; class Magnoliopsida; order Solanales; family Solanaceae; genus Nicotiana; species Nicotiana glauca. The sequence continues at coordinate 118,095 of MU785919.1, forward strand.
GCCGCTCTAACTGATCGAGATGATGGAAAATCGTTCAGGAAGCTTGCTTCTGACAAAACAGAGCGAATTGAAGTTTTTGAGAGAGGAAAGTCACACTTAGCATCTCCTTTAACAAAAGATCAAAATGAGGCAGTTCCATTTTCGCAACCAGTTCCTGCATTCAAAAAGGAAGGTGCGGCTAATTCATTGGCAGCGGATACTTTTGAAGGGGAGATGTTGAATACTTCAAGACAGGGTAAAAAATCTGAAAGCCACGCTGGAATTCCTAGTTGTATGCGACGCTCTACTCCGCCTGCACATAAGATCCGGGATCCGGATGCTCGCAGCCCTATTCGGAAGGATTCTACAAGTCAAGCTGCTGCAAATGCTATAAAAGAAGCCACGAACCTCAAACACCTGGCAGATCGCCTCAAGGTTTACATAATATTCCTTTTTTTTTTTTTAATTAGCACGTGGTTTCCGGACTCGTACTAGCGACCTGTAGCACTTTGTGCCACTGGCCTTTACCAGTTGCGAACCCGACTAGCTGTACCCACCGGGTCCCGCTGTTTTATAGGCGGGTGCCCGGCTAGTTCCACGAGGCCCTGGAGACGAGGCCATTTTGTAATGCATCCAGTGGCTCTGCGGGGACTCGAACTAGCGACTTGTAGCACTTTGTGCCACTAGCCTTTACCAGTTGAGCTACCCCTCAGGGTTACATAATATTCCTTCAAATCCAAAGAAAAGAAGGGCCTATAACTAGTTGATAATCTTTATCATTTGCTCTCATTTGTTTATTTATTTACTCATTTTTGTTGGCATAACTTGACGTCTTGTTGCAGAATTCTGGATCAAGTGAAAGTACAAGTCTCTATTTTCAAGCAACCCTAAAGTTTCTCCACGGAGCATCCTTGCTAGAATCATGCAACGACAGCGCCAAGCACAGTGAAATGAATCAGTCAAGGCAAATTTATAGCAGCACTGCAAAACTGTGCGAGTGAGTTGTCTAGTCTCTGCATCTATTCATTTATTGTGACCCTGATTGCACAAATTCGTGAGTAGATGTTACTTTCTTACCACGCGGAAGTGCAGGATCTGAGATATGTAAGCTGTTTCTTGATGAACTAGTCATGACAATATGGTATAAAGGTTCTCAGGAATGACTTGCTTAATAAACAAGAACCCTTGCTTGTAGAATGAAGCTTAAAGTCGACTTGCTGTTCTTTTACATTCTTCATTCATTATCAAGAACTTTATCGGGACCCTACCCAATTCTATGTTTTCCTTTTTTAGCATTCCGGATTGATCAAGGATCCGGAGTTTGTTAAAAGTACTGCAAATTAGAAAATGTTTTGTTAATATTTGGGGATTGTTTTGTGCAAACAGCTTTCTTGGTACCTTTTTTAATTGATAAAGATCTTACCTGATCACAGAAAAACACACTTGGGATTACATAATACTGCTTTGTGGTATCTAAGAAAAACTTCTTTCATCGGATGTACTTTTCAAACATCTTACTTCTATTCTCATAGTGTATAATCCTAAGAGTCATTTATATTGTAGAGATCAGTTCATACTGCCAATGAGATCTTGAAGTACCTCAGAAGTTCCTAGTACCAAGTAATGCTAATTCTGGAATTTATTTTTGTTATTTTTATAGGTTTGTTGCCCATGAATATGAGAGACTGAAAGACATGGCTGCTGTCGCACTAGCCTATAAATGCTTGGAGATCGCGTACATGCGAGTAATTTATTCCTCACATTTCAATGCAAACAGATATAGGAATGAACTACAAACAGCCCTGCAAATTTTTCCTCCAGGTGATTTTACTAGAGATTCGCCTGAAAATAAACATCTTACATCATGATACTATTTTATTTCAGATTGTGCCAATTTGACCAGCACGCTTCTTTAGACTTCTGGTTTAACATTTGATGCTACTAAAGTGGCATCAAAGGTTTTGCTGGATATTCATTAAGATAATGTTCACAATATTTACTTTGTACTACACTAAAACCATTTTCTGTGTACTCACAGGCTTATGCTTTGCTGTGTCTGAAATGTTGAAGATATTATGAAATTGACAAGTCAATAACGCTAGAAAGTTCTGTATAACATTCTGGGGAGACTGAAAAATAATTGATTATGAAGTTTGCCAATATACTGGATTTAGCCAAAATAGAAGTATGTCTATTGAAAGGTTATTCCATTTTATCTTCGTTTATGCCAAGAACAAATTGGTGTGTTGATGGAAAGATGAAAATGTGGAATGATTAATTCGGCAGAACATTGTAGAACAATTAAATTATTCATAAATCGTCAATAACAATTCACATAAATGACATTTATCTCTGATGATCAAAGCTTCAATGGATTTTATTCAAGAATTATACATTATTAGGTATTAGTAAGTTTTGATAGTTGGACCGAAATTGATTCCTTGAAATTTTAGTATTAGTAATTAACTCTTCTTTTATCAGGAATTGAAGTTTAATAAGTATAAAAAAATAAAAATATAAAAAGGTTTTTCCTTCTTTTACTTTAAGCAAAACAGCTATATCTTATTAGTACTGATGAAGTGTCTTGGACTTTCTTCTTAGCGGATTGGACTTCTTTTTAATGGTTATACTTATTGGGTTCCCTATTAACATAGGTGAGTCCCCTTCCTCTTCTGCCTCGGATGTTGACAATTTGAACAATCCAACAACGGTAGACAAGGCTGCCTTGATGAAAGGTGTTGCTTCTCCCCAAGTTGCTGGAACTCATGTTGTCTCAGCAAGAAACCGTGCTAGCTTCACGAGGCTACTTAACTTTGTAAGTATCAGTAAATTTCAGCTCCATTAATGAGTTAGTCTACTTGAGTGGATGAGATCATTAATCAAACATATTTTCAACGGAGAGAAGCATCAGACCATATAAAGTAAAGAACTATTTTATATTGTCTAACTCTGTTGTTCGTCTAATTTAATTTAGTGGATGAGATCATTAATCGAACATAAGAAGCATCAGACCAGATAAATTAAAGAACTATTTCGGTGTTGTCTAACTCGTTATTCTCCTGAACAATTGCCTCAAGCAGGGTATATTACCATACTCTATCTGCAATTTTGCCAACAGAACTGGCGTTGAACCTGCTTTTCTATTTTCTTAGTTGTCATTCACCAGGTTGTTTGGGTAAAGGGCATAATCACAAAAATGCTTATCTCTGCATAAGTCTAACCCTTTTCCATGCATCCATTTACTTGAGATTGAGAAGTCATGTTCCGGATTGTTACTTTGATCTGGCAATGCTCCTTTTTCCAGTATCTTAGTTTTGATTGATTTACAGGCACAGGAAGTTACCTTAGCAATGGAGGCCTCCAGGAAATCACGTGTTGCTTTTGCAGCTGCTTATCCTGGACTCGGCGATACACAGTGTAAAGAGCCTGCGTTATCTGTAAAGAAGGCCCTTGATTTCAACTTCCAGGATGTTGACGGCTTATTGCGCCTAGTCCGGGTTGCCATGGAAGCTATCAGCCGGTGAAATTTAACTTTAAGCCTGAAACCATGTGATTCCATGGGACAGACTCCTGAACCTGTTCCTCCGTTTGCTGTCAATTGAGGAGAAGTCAGAACGAGGATCTCTTGGTCGAGGGATGCTATTATACCTATCAAGTTAAGAACTCCACTCTTAATGCCCTTGTAAATCTGTACATAGCTACATACTGCAAATGGTAAGATGTTCCCAATACAGACACGGTCACGATCTGATTGAAATAAGGAACTTGGTGTTGCTGTCATAAATTCATAACATTGCAAATGGCTTGTTGTTACTGATCCAGCTGACTTGCCTCTCCGAGAATGAAGGTGAAAAATGGTCATGAGTATTGCATTTTTCTCATATCTCAAGTAATTTATTTAGTGTTTTTGCGAGTCAATAGCTCATCTCTATCACTTTTATTTCCTTGATTCCAACTACAGATACGTATGCAATACAGATGACTTGTGAGTTTTCAACTTATAGAAGGGAAAAATTCAGACAAAACACTTCCCACGACAGCGCAAAAGAATAATGTGACCAGTATATATGGTTCGAGTTGATTGATGAGTTGCTGACATTGAGGGGACTCGGCGGTATACACTTTCTACCCGTAAGTTGAAGAATCATTAAATTATAGTATGTACGTAACAGAAAAAAGATTATTCCCGTCTATAAAAACCAGAATTTTCTTTTGCAGGTTAGCTTTCTGCTATTAGGGACACTCACAAGATGAGATATGCAGTTGTTGCGTCCATCTTAGAAGATTAATACTCCACTGCCTTTGTTAATTGTCTCGGGAATTTATTTCGAAATTCGAAGGAAAAAAGCCCATGTAAGAATCTAATGCTTTTCTTCTTTTTTTACCATTGCTATCTATATATATCCTGCTACCCTGTCTCACTAATTGGATTTGATGTTTACAGGTCGTTGAGAACTGCTGTGACTGCAGCAACTTGGCTTTTTTATACTTACTAACAGTGTTAATAAACTTTCCACCATCAGTGTACATTGACCTTGACCTTGACCTTTGAGTAGCTATAGTAGTGAGTAGGCAAATTTTACCATTTTTACCAAGTTAACAAATAATGTTTTTATCTTAAGATGTACTTGTATATACGTTATAAGTAATTTGATTGTGTAAATAAGTTTTACACTGTCAATGAGTAGAACTTAGACTCTTCTTTTTTGGGTCTTTTCCTGTAAATCCTTCGATTACCATCTGTTATAGAAGACATTTGTTTAACAGCATAAAGTTCTGCTTAAATCATGGTGGTCTCAATGTGTAAAAGATATACTAACATTCTTTTTCCCGGACGATTTTGATACAAACATTTTACATTCATTAAACTCAAAACTCACAGTTAACTTCAATTCCTTGTCGATTGTTTCAGGATTCAAATTATTGGCTGGCCATTTCAAAATTGTTGGACTGTTTGGACTATTTGACTGCTGTTCTTTATTTGATTACGGGTTTTCCAATGCTATGAGTCTCTCTTGAAATTAAGAGTTCTACTCTCAAAAGAATGAACTATAGAAGATCATACTGGTCCGACTGACTGCAATAATTAATGATTTTGATTGGCCTTGTAGCCCTTTCTGAGAAAGCAGTGAAAGCTAAAAAGAGTTCAATCATGATGTCACTGAATGGAAGCTAGAAGTAGTTAGAGTGTGGTAGTTAGTCGCCTCACACTCTGATTTCTTCGATGAAGTACATATGATCAGAGAAGCTACCTAAGGAAAACACATGATCGATAGGATTTAGAAATGAAAGTTAATAGGGTTCACAAATGGATGTTAGTCACCTTAAGCCTAATTTCTTCTGCGACGCATATATGATCAGAGAAGCTATTGAAGGAAAAAACACAATTGATAACAGCTTTGAAATGATTCACCAAGTGCCTCAGCTAATCGAGTAACTATAGAAACATGTGTATAACAATGTCAAGGTAAAAATGGTTAAAAAGAGAGACTCGGGTTCAATTGCTGTAGCTAGTGAACATATAATTTGGGATTCAAATAAGATTTTGTTCTATACTGCACAGTTGCTTACTTATAGGCAAGGTCAAAAAATTTTGTCTCCTACTATACTCCTATTACATGGAAAACCAGCTGTACTTAATCCAATGTGAAAGAACAATAGAATCTCAGCCAGGCACCACAGCATTGCTTCAGGCTAAGTACTTAAACAAGTTCGGGTTCTCTTTGTCCCTTTCCAAGTAATCCCGAGTGATAAGATCTTCGATTCGCTTTTTGATTGCTTTGAAATCAGGCTACACAAATATGCAAAATTTATGATATTAGTATAAAATTCTCAGTATCTATAACAGCCCTAACTAATCTTCAGGATAAAGCTAAGTTTAAGATGCACTTGCAAAGGAAATAGAGCCCCATAAATAATCAGAATGTGAGATTCTTTGGTTGGATGGCACACAAATATCATGACATTGTAAGCACACGGTGCAACCATATTTGACCCATGTTCATCTCTCGTAGTTTTGCTTTTATATGGAAAACTCTAGCTTTTCAAGACTATGAATCCTCAAGTTCATGAACTAGACTAAAATCATTACTCCAAACTTATTCTCATTTAAAAGTTGCCACTTCTTCGATGACCAAAATAACTTTCCCCATTAAGAGAGTATGAAATGCCAGATATCTCTTCCAAAGAGAAACTACCTACAAAAGGGAGGTCTGCCTCCTCCGTTTCATCTCTCATGTTGTTTCACCGGTTTAGAAGAAAATGAAAAGAATGGGAAAGAAGAAAAAGAACCATCTATTCAAGCGGCTGTCATTTGACCCATTTACAGAAAAAATCGCAAGTGGATAATTGTCACTGGATAACATATTTAAAGGATTTGAAATTAATGAAAGATATTTCAACTAAAAATTCTGTCTCACAGTGCTATAATAATGTCTAAGAAATCAAAACTGGGAAACAATTTGTGAGTGGAGGGAAAATGTAAAATTGGTAATTCTATCATTCTGTCAAGTAAAATTGTTGGGAAGGAAACCAACAATTTCACTCAAGTCATACAAGACATGCATCACAAACCTAAAACTAAGGGAGATCCTCCTACTAATTTACCAACGGTATTCCAGATATTTAAAATGTTTAAGGTAGCCCCCTTTAAGTATTTTACCAACACTCTCCCACATATTTAAATTCTTTTTTTTTAATAAGATAATTGATTTTATAAACAGTTGGTGAGAACCCCGTTTAGCTGTATACCACAAAAAAAAAAAAAAAAAAAAAAAAAAAACCTACACCAAAATATAAGAGAAATTAAATGGTGATACCCATCTTAAATTCTTAAAAATACTTTCAACACCATGATCCCCAAAAACTCTCATCCTGAAAGAAAAGCTGTTAAAGTAATGAGGTGATAGTGTGATCCTATCTGTCGCTACGTTCCTAGAAGATGATACCCTTCAATTTGTTTATTGGAAAGTTTGAAAACGAAAGGTCCGCTACAGTGACATATTGGGGCATGCAAATCATATAGACCTGGCAAAGTGATTTGTTTCATTCTAGAAAACTCAAATGGTTGAAAGGGTGGTGCATACCTTAAACATTCGGCTCAACTGCTCAACACACTCCAACACTAGCTGTTGATGAGGAAGAACCTTCCGACTCTTCATAATGCGCACGATACAGGCATCAATTGCATAACGTCTATCTTTGTCCACATCCTCAACCACCTTTTTCCTTTCATCCGCAGGAGGCAATGGGACCTGGACGGTACAAATTTTCATGCCATTAATGCATTTATGAAAGAAGCATCATTGAAAAGTACAAAGTTCTAAACAGTATATATACCCTAATCCTCCTCATCCTGTCACTGAACTTGGAGTTGAACTCAAAATGATCAGATGGTGAGACAGTTCTATTGCTAGGCTCCTTAGTCAGAATTTTATACTTGGCACATGAAAGGGAATGAAGCAATCTGACCAAGTCATCATCTGCCAAATTTAATTGACTCTTGATTTCTGAGTAATTCAATCTATCTGAAGCATTAAACAGTAACAGAGCAGCAGCCTGAAAAAGACGCAATCATAAATCCAAAAAACTGTATTGTAACTGTTAGAAACCAAAGAAGTTCTATATTTCATGTCTTAGAAGAGAAGATTACAAGGCCTATTTATAATACTAATTCACCTAATCTATTAGTTGCCATACACCTAATTACACCTACTATACAACTCATATACATGTGCTAGCTATGATGTAGTACATGTGTATACATGTGCTAGACAACTTGTATTACACCTACTAAACAACTCATATACATGTGCTAGCTATGATGTAGTACATGTGTATACATGTGCTAGACAACTTATATCTCAACAGTAACGAACAGGGATATTGCAATGGAATCATTAAAGGGTAGTGACCTGATAAGTTCCCACAATCAGTTCGATGGTTTTAGGCGCAAACTTCCCGTTTATGTTACATGTACCCAATGAATAAATCCATGTCAATTTCCTGTGTTTTGTTTTCGTCTGATAGAATTCCTTGAAGACTTCCACACACTTTACCTGAGGCAAACGGCAAAACAAATGTATGTCATTCATTAATACAGAAGAAAACCTCAAATCAGCAAAATAGAAAGTGAATTTTCAAAGCAAGATAAGCAGCTCTCACCATTTCCACTGGGAGACTCAAATCAGAAGATTTATAACTAGGCCAGAATCCAGTTGTAAGAACTGTGACAGTTAAATCGATTCCAGGACTTGCTGCAGGGTTGTTGCTGAGATATTCCTGAAAGTGGTTCTGATTTTCCCTAGCCAATGTCAAGTCTGTCACCTATTCACAAGTTCCCAACCACAAGCTTTAATAAGATATTTGAATGGGGAAAGAATAAACTATGAAAAGATATTGTGTTCCTCACCATTCCCTCCATCTTAGATGTAAACTGTCCACCACACTGCTGCTTCAGCTTTGTTAAGATAAGCCTTTCATGGTCATCATTGGCACTTTTATCAAAGAGCAATCGACGAGAAAGCTTCTTCCTGTTGCACCAAGACAATGGACATTCCAAAAGGTAAATGAAGATTCAACCTAACTAAGGTTATTATATCAAGAAATTGGACTGTCTACCCCACCTGTAGAACTCCGCAAAGAGGTCTTTGTCACTGATGTATGCGAGAAGCTTGACCACCTATAAAAATTGAAACCATTATTTATTATGGTGTCATTTGCAGAAAGATGGACCTTCCAAGAACTGAAGAGTGATTTACAGTTCACGCTATACCTTATCCAATGTCTCCTCAATAGCGTCATCACTGAGCTTTTCACTCCCACCTTTCTTAAGAATATTATCACAATAAGAAGCAAGGAGCTCTGCACTTGAACAACCTGACACAATCTTGTTACAGAACACCTCAAATGCCTCCTTCAGAGCCTGTATATGTCAAACTTTAGACACCAGAAACAAAGAATTCAAAGTAAAAGAGATCCGCAGACAACTGTTACCAGCTGAACATACCTTATGAAAGAGAGAGTTATTAGTAAAACACTCTGTAACATAAGCCATATACTTGTCGTGGAGCTCAATCAACTTCCTAACGAAGACCTGAGAAAAGGGATGAGTCCGCGATTAAGTGGATACTTACCAATACATAAAAGTGAAATCCAAATATGGAATATGGTTCTACCTGCTCCCCTGAGCCCGAACTCTCAGCCTGTGCAAGAACACACATATCAGCACCTCAAATGGAAACGCTAATAAACTATTATCAGGAACAAGAAAATTCTCCAAATCATAGGACAGCAAGGCTGCAGAGAAACTTCATACATATGTACTTTATTTTTACAAATGATTTCAACTCCACTCAAAAAAATTTGTTCTCTAAATGGTGTTTCATGCAATCCCCCCTCCCCCTCACTGTTTTTCCCCTATTAACAGTTGAAAAGGACTTCAGACTCGCTTACAATTAACCAGATAATCATCATTCTTAGGAGTAAACTCATAAAAATATGAAACAGGAACATGCACAATTCACCTTGTTACTTGCCGTATCTTCAGCCTGTTGCACCAAGACCATGCCTTCAGAAGTGACATGCTGTAAAATATGTACTGTTAGCAGATGCTTAGGCAAAATTACAAAACTAAATAAATACCTCCTTTTGTCTGTCGTTGATTGGCATAGAAAAATACCTGTTTAAACATATTTGCAACAGGTTCCAATCCCTTAGGAATTCTGTGGAATAGCCTATACATTCGAGATAAATCCTCTACCTAAGAGTAAAAAAGGCAGTGGAGAAGTAAGGGCAAAAGAGAGCAGCATCAAATAATATGTAAAATACATTGAAACTACCAGAAAACTAATAGTGAAAAGAAAAACAAGGAAGCAATACCTTATCATCTCTCAGCAAAGCTCGGCATCCAGAATGCTCCTTCTCAAGTAACTGATTGGTATATACAACCAATAATTCATTTTGCACTTTCTGCAGCATAAGTTTGGTCTCAGCATTGAAAACAAATCCAACAAAAGGAAGATTTTCAACATGTAGAAAGTCTGAATTTTCAGCATTCTTAGTCTGTCTGAATTTTCAGCATTCTAAGTCAAGTATATATGAGGCAGATACTTTAAAGCAATGACATAAATAAGAAGTGCAAGCACTTAAGTAAATTCAAAGGCTGACCTCCAAAAGTTTTGTCTCACTACTAACGTGGAGATAATGAGACACTCTATCCTTCTCTTTCTTCAAGCACTCCTCCGCCTGTGTTAGCAAAGCACTTCCACAATTTACTCTGGCAACTTAAAACAATAACCAAACCATTTACGAACTCAAGAAATTTGTAAAAATGAATTGTACCTTCAACATATAATCTGGACAAGAATCTTCCACGATCCAACTTGAAGCTTTCCGAGAATAATAAGCTGCGGTATCTTTAAGCATTGCATCCTCAAAGTCATTTTCATAATACTCCATTTGCCCCATTCCAATTCCAACAAATATATCAAGCACATTCTTTGGTAAGGCCCTGTCAATCTGCTCACCCTCACGTTCTTGATCGATCTAATTCAATAGGACTCTTAATCAGACCCTCAAAACTAGCAAATAATATCGTAAGACATGGGGTCAAATGGAAGGGGGAAGAAATCAAAAACAAAATAAAAGGATATGATACTTGCCAACACAATAACTGCATCTCTAGCTTTACTGTTCAACTCCTGATAAACCTATTGTCAACAAAAAACAGAAATAAGTTGCCCACACAGCAAGATATGGAGAAAGCTCATCCCAAAAGAACAAGAACAATAATGTTGCCAATAATTAAATAGGAGAAGCGAGAAACATACCAGATCGCGGAAGCACGTCAGACCAACTTCGTTAAGCGCCGGTAGCGACCTTCGGGCAATAAAATACCGGTCGAGATAATAGAAGAACCGTGAGAGCCACCTGACCATAAGTTTATGATTCGCCCATCTTTTCACAAACTCCCTCAACATAAACTCATCATGCCTCTCTCTTAAAGCAGGCAAAACCTAAAAAAGATACAAAATACTAATTTCAAAATCGAATAGCAATAGCAAAACAACTAGAATACACGTGTACTATCTTCAAATTAAAATGAAGTAATGTTAACTAGAATTTCAGGGTCTAATCAACTTAATGTTCTCAAGACAGCCACCCAGATGAACATACACCCACCTATTGAGGCTTAAATCAATATGTGTCAGTTATACCAATACAAGAACACAAAAATTGACCAGACCAAACTCAAGTTCTATCCATTATTGCCTTATTAAAAATACAACCGCCAAAAAGCTATGTTGCTCGGACTCTCCGAAAATGTGGCAGGATACGTGTCGGATCCTCCAAAAGTAGTGCATTTTTTAAGGATCCGACACAGGTGCGGCTACATTTTGGAGAGTCGGCGCAACATAGTCAAAAAGCGTGCTAATTGCATGAAAAGTAAATATATTTGCCCATCACAAAGGTAACCATCAGCTAATAACTTATCCCAATTATTATGAAAGACAAGGTTAACGCTTCTTACAGTAGAATTGATGTATTCTTCAAAGGCCTCCTTGTACTTCTCATACAGCTGTTGTGAATAATCATGTGGGGGCTTCTGGGTGCACATGTTATATATAGTTGTGTAGAGCATCATGTACTCTTCAGAGTTGAAAGAATCTTGTTGTCCTTCTAAAATTTTCTTCAACTTTGTAACTCCCTTCTGCATAAACTCCCATCCTTCCTCCAACTCAATAATCTTCATCTGGCTCATTGCCATCTTAAAAGCACGTGTTTTATTGCCACCTGAATATGAGGCATTGAAAACCACACATAATCACAACACTACACCATATAAAAAGCATTCGTAAGGAAACATCCAATCTCACACCAATTCATAATCAATTACACAAAACAACGCCAATTCAAATTTCAATGATACAATGAAGAAAAATATCATCGATGGCGTAGGCGCATAGCTATGTAGACAGAATTGAACACCTTTATATAGGTGGTTAAATATTACTTCTTATACAACAACAACTACTACTACTACAACTCAATCCCAAACAAATTATGGCGGTGCTCTCGTTGAGAAATTCCTTAGGGAAATCCTGTCACTGCAGGCGACAGGAACAAGCAGCAACTTCCTAATTAATAATCAACAACAACAAATCCATTGTAATCTCAAGTGGAGTCGGGGGAGCGTAATGTGCACGCAGACCTTGCGAAGGTAGAGAGGTTGTTTCCGATAAACCTTCAGCTCAATAAAAGCATAGTCACAGCATTGTCGAAGAGAAATACAGCAGTGGACTCAGTAATAGAAAAGCTCAACTACCTACTAGCCTTTTACCCTAATTCCCAATTAGGAATCAATTAAAAAATATAATGCTAATTAACTTTCAATGATAAAGAAGAAAAACATCATCAATGTACACTTTTGCAAATAATGCTAATTCAAGTTTCAATGATAAAGAAGAAAAACATCATCAATATACACTTTTGCAATTAGCTTTATACAGGTTGGGATATGCAAAATGACCGGCACTTCTTTTTACTTTTTATGCAAAAGTTTTCAGCAGTAATTCAGTTTCAGTTTGCACTAATAAAACTCCAAAACATAAGCCCGCACGTAGCAAATGACCTAGTGTAAATAAGGAAATCGACACATATCGCGTAATTCCAATTTAATATTTTTTTTCAGGCAATTCAATTCGTTGTTCAAGAATTTTAGTACGATCGTAAACCCTAGAAACGATAACAAGACCAACGCTAAATCATAATCTCCTCGGCCCTTACCAGAGAAAAGGATCTGAATTACAATCGCCTCGTGTTGATAAATCGCTTGCGTTATCAACAGATTATACAATGCGATAAGTAAGAGAAAATATCTCAAATATTTAGAATCACTAAGTTTATTTACAGGGGAAATGGGTTGAGAATGAGGCGGTTGAATTTCAATCAAATTCCACTCTCACAGTCCTGCCTTCTCTTGGAAACCATCAACCATGTGGAGATTTCCTTCTCTCTTTTTTACCTTTTTCTTTTTAAGCTTAGAATATCCGGCCAATCATATCGTATATTACTATTCTTTACGTATATTAATTGGAGTACATATATAGGTAATGTCAGTTAACATATAACACTATTTAATACAACATTTATTGCTAACTTAAAATAACTGATAAGTAAACTATTCTACTAAGTTAAACTATAGTGCTGACGTAAAAAATTTAAACATTATATATCAAAACTTAAATAATCTCACAAGTGATTATTATAGTTTTAACATGTATGACCAAGCTTTTGGAAAGCTAAAACACCTTTTACACAAAAAAAATTATTGGAGATTTGAAGCGTTTGACGAAAAGAAAAACTATTCTTATAATTATTTTTGTTATAATTACCACATATTACGAGTCCAACAAAAAAACCTTGGTGATGATCACCAAAAAAAATAAAGCCCTGAATTATATACTTTTGTCTGATAATTATTATAGAAATGAAAAAGCACACATCCTCATGGGGTTTTTCCCGTTTCTGCAACCAAACAGTCATAGATGGCACAATAACATTTGGCATTATCTATATTATATTAAAATTTAAGTCAAAAGTTAAATTACAAAAATATCCTCCTAAAATAGAAAAATAAATAAATACATTTAATTACCCAAAGTTTGACTATAAAAAATTAGTTAATTTATGAAACAACACAATTCTTAGTAAAATACACTTCTCAAATAAGTTGTTTAGAATTAATATTAAATTTATATTTGTATATTTTAAAAATTTTAAAATAATTAAATTATGAAAGGATAAGTATAAAGAAACTTTTCAAATTACTGTTAAATTTTAATTTTAGTTTTTTTATGGTTCGAAAAAACACAAGTCATACAATTTATTTTTTTTTGGCGAGCCTATTTACCCTTCTTAAAATTTTAATTATCCTACTTATTACTTTTTTAAGAAAAATATTATAATAATATAATAATAATAATAATATTTAAATGAAAAAAGGAGAAAATTGTTCAGAAGGGTTGTGTATATTAAAATGCTTGACATTAATAATAAAAACATTGTTTCAACCGTTGCCTTTTAAATAAAGTTCAACCGTTTGCTTTCAAAAAATTTCTACCTTGTGTCTATCCTTCTCTTGCACAAAGAAAGCCACATAATCTAACTTCACGCTGAAAACAAATAAATGAAAGATTATCATTCGAGATTTTTCAACTATGTGGACAGCCACGAACGATATAATAAAATTAAGAATCTTCTTTATCAAAAAATAGCTGGTATTCCATACATTCCATATTTTAGAATTTTTGGACTTATATCAGATTATATGTATAATTGCTTATATCGCCTAAAAATTTTACTTTTTTTGGTTAGATTAGAGCTATAATCAAAGCAAAATATAGAGAAATGTAACTCTCAATATTAGCCGGACAGAAATTACATGTAAAATTGACTATTTTATACATGTTTAAATAAAAACCAATCGTTCTTGAAATTGCTCAATATATATATTAATGGAAATACTGATGTTATAATTGACATATTGCAAGACCATATACAACACATAAGAATTTATTTACTACTTTCCTAAAAATATCAAAAAAAGACTAATAATGATTATAAATGCCTCACCATGATTAAGTCATGCCTTATAGCTATAGATCTGTATATTTAAAATTTAACAATTTCAGAATAGCTTTTTGATTATCCATATTCCCTTGAAGTGAAATTATGTGAATTTCTGTCGGGAAGTAAACACAGAGAAGAACCTAATGGGTCTTATTAAGTTGTTCGGGTATTGTTTCCAAAAACATACTCATTATACCAAGATGCGCTCATTAACATATAAATATAACGATGGTGTTTGGCTAAGCTTATAAGCTAGTCAAACTGGTGGGCTCTTTAAGGACAGACAAGAAACTTGTGGGCTCGAAACATAATTCTGTCCATTTTTGTTCTTTTTATTTTCTGGTTTCGTCACTTCTAAAGTTTTACTAACAAGCTTAAAGAATCTTTTTTATATATATCAGTGTTATTCTGATTGTTAAAGTGTCTGAAACCTTCGT
>MU785919.1:136417-155478 GCA_026770625.1 Nicotiana glauca
CGCTACCGCTAAGTTGGAACTTCCGTTCTATCCTGGGAAGAATTTATCCGTCAACCTTGGGCAACAGTGAGGGGATAAGATTCTTTAAGGACACACAAGAAACTTGTGGGCTCGGAACATAATTCTGTCCATTTCTGTTCTTTTTATTTTCTGGTTTCGTCACTTCTAAATTTTTACTAACAAAATACAGACGTCTCTGTACCGATCCGCGAGACTTTACTAAACTTGCTCATGACTTGTGAGACCTAGTAACCTAGGCTCTGATACCAACTTGTCACGACCCAAACCCCGCACTGGTCGTGATGGTGTCTCTCGTGAGGACAAGGCCAGTCAACTAACCCAACTTGTCACTTTCAAATATTTAAGCATAAACACTACAAGAAAAAAAGCATTTAGCGATAATTATTTAGTGGTAATTAATTAATTGATGCTACTTTATTCTATAAACATAAATATTTGCGGCAATTTAATATATGCCTGAAAAGAGTGATTTTTTGCTGGCTATGCAAAATAATAGTCACTAAAAGTTACTCTTAACAATTGATTTTAATCTTCCCTCTATTTTTTTTCCCACCACAATTATCATCTCTCCAACAGAGATGTACAAAATTGAGTAGATCCTCCCCCCTCTCTCTCAAGATTGTCAGCACCCAACTCATCTCGCACTGTAGTCGGCTACTATCACCCGGTAATATCTCTCTACTCTTTCTCTTTGTCTATCTTTTTTTTCTTTTAGATTTGATTTTCTTCTTTGTGGATGGCTCTTTTGTTATGAAGCATAGAAATAGGATCTTGTAAACAAGCTTCTTGAACTGTTCCTATAGTGTTTTTATAGTTACGTCGATTATATTAAATAAGCGCTAAATATAGATTCTATCACTTATTAGGAACTAGGGTTTTAACGACTATTCAAAATTAAAAGTATACTTTAATTTCTGCCTTCTCTGCTTCTTCTTTCTTCTATAGTAAGCCTTATTACTTTCTTTATTTGTCCGATATACTCTACATTAATAATCTATATTGACTTCTCATTTTGTCAGAATTTATCCATATTATGATGCAACGATAAAAAAACAACAAGTGAATTCAAGGTGTAATTTCGTGAATTTAATCTTATGAAAAATTTAATTTGATAATTGTATTTGCAATGTTGGGATGTTACTTGAAATATCTTGAAGACAGGCACTCTACACACAAATTCAAGTATGCATTTAAAATTCTTGTTGTGAGTATAGTTTAATTACTAATAATTGCCTTTGTTAGGGTTCAATATGAATATTATTGTAGCCTATTGTGATGTTCGGTACATACAGTTTAGTATCTATTCACTTCGTAGTACTTTGTACAACAGAATCTAGCAAACCTTTACTGTTGAATAACTACAACAGCTGCTAGTAGTTCTGCTAGTGTAAAAAGAATTGGTCAACACACTAATATAGGTACCCTGTCTTGTGTAAAAGCTTCAATTGTTCTGTTTACGCAGAGAAAGTTAGTGCCGCACTATTTTATATGAATATTCAGTTTGATGAATCTGAAAGAAGCTTCCTCAGTTTTAACTATCTAATAATTGTTAATTTACATTGCTCAAAAATGGATCAAAAACTTGTTCTTGATATTTCCATGAATCCCTGTTAATTTCTTTCTACAACTGATTGACAAATATCTTTTTGTTATAAGATGGACTCTCAGTTCTCTTTACCTTTTAGCTGCTACTTTTCATACATTCAAGATTAGAGTTAAACATCTCGTAGTCTTGATGCTTATCACATGACAAGCCAGATAGGATGCAGGACAATTTAGTAAATGATAGAACAAATCCATGATAGAACAAATCCTGTAAATATAAGAGGATTCTATTGATAAGTTACTATAACCGATCTTGGATGGCTTCTTTCCTTCCATGTCTATTTTTTTTAATATGTAGTGGATATGGTTCTTTATTGATGTAGGGTGAAATTATATTTTCTCATATTATTACCATGAGTTCAACAACTTAAGTTTAAGAGGCTCTAAACTGCTCATGTATGAATTTTATTTCCATAAGCACCTTCTCCTGCCTTATGCTTTCATACAACATGCAATCATTTCTTTTTTATCCTACACTTAAGTAATTGGTTTTTCTATTAAGACGCGATAGGTTTTGTTTGAAATTGTAACTTTAATGGGACTTTTGATCAATATTCTATGGGGTCTGAACAAACATATTATTGTCGATATTTTTTTTTGATAAGGCATATTAATTTGATGACATTCGTATTTTGAGAAGTTTGAAATTTTTTTATCGTGAGTTATATTGGCTTGTTAGAACCTTAAGGCTTTTGGTTTTCTATAGTATTCAAAGTCCTTAAATTAGTCAAGGTGGGACTCTATCATTTTTGGTTAGAAAGCTTCTTTGCTTTTAAGAATAAAAGATAGGTTGTGCATTTTCTTGTGAGAGATCTTTAAAACATGAAATTGCCAAGGAATACAAAATTATGAAAATCTTAGTACTTGATTCTAAGCGTGAAGTAATATACACTGTGAATATTTTATAAGCCTTCTATTGGTTAGTGTATCATCTATCATTCACTTGAAGTGCATAAATTTCGAGTTCCAACATTTTTTGCTTTGAAATATCTCTTCAAGTTTATTAGATAATAAGAAATGATGGAGTACTGATGGTTCTTGAAATTAGAAGGTTGGGTAGGTGATGTAATAGTGTGATTTTTGTAAGTGAAAAATAAATAAATTTGGAATTGCATCTAATATATATGTCAAGCGTAAATGAATTTTTATAGTTTGTATAATTCATTAGTAGCTACATTTTTTCCCCACAATTGAAATCTGATGTAAAGACCATTGTATTCATAGGACATTCATTTTGGTCATTTGTACATGCACGAGTTTGCATGATTGAGTAGGTTGTAACATCCTTAAAGTTAACTATTTGTGCATTGTTTGATATCATATATTTTTCAAAAACTGAATTTAATTTTTTGTGTCTGAATGTGTGTGTTTTCTGGTTACCAGGAACTAGTCACATGTGATGCTCAATAAACAAAGAGCTAAGAATACAGAGTTAAAGAGAATCAAGGTTTATCTTTGCCTTCATTGTCTAACTTTGACTGCATATATGTTAATTTCTTTTCATGACTAGATGTGGTAAATTTTCTAACAACTTCTGTGCTTTTTGCTTTGATGTGACAATCCACAATTGATGTGGCTACAAAGTCACTATCAGATAGATGTAACTTGCTGGAGTCATCAAGAATTGATCGTGCTTGTTTAGCCTTGTCAACACACCATAGATAATGACCGGTATCATCTGATTCACGTGGGGCAAAAACGGCTGTTGAGAGAATAAATGCTTTGTTCCACCACATCTAAATATGATGGTGCCTTGGAGGCTAAAATTGACACTTTATGAAACTAGGCTTGTAGAAGGAGAAACAACTATTGTTGGATTCGAATAATGTATTTTTTCTTTGTGTAGATACTCCAAATTTATGTATTACCAGTTTTTTTGGTATATTATGGATTTAATGAAACATTTTTATGATTTCTTGAATGAGTAACATGATAATGTTGGCATCACATACAAAAAAAAAAAGATGTTTAATATTAGTAGTATAATTGCAAATCTGGATATAAATTTAGTTGCTATTATAATGGCTATTAAAAAGTTACCTGTATCAACAATAAAATAGATATTTACCGGCCATATATATAAATATTGTTAAAGCAAAATAAAAGGCTAATCGATGGGCAATTTTAGTGGTTATTATAGTTGCCAGTAACTAAATGCCACTAAAAACTTCATCTTTTAGCGGCAATTCTTGAGATCTTTACCGGCACTTGATACAAATGCCGCTAAATTTTTTAGCAACGCTGGATATAACGGCAAATAATTAATTGCCGGTAAACGTATTTGCGCCAATAGCAATTGCTGCTAAAATGAATATTTATTGCCACTAAAGGACTATTTTCTTGTAGTGAAATGATAGTAAAATATGACTTAATAATGTTAATTAACGAAATTACAACCCAACACAGCCCAAATCGGGGTGTCACAAGTCACGAGCATCTATCAAAGTATAAATACAACTACAAGACCTAAAATATACAAAGCCGGAATAATGAACCAAAAGAGAGAAGAATGGTGTTGTGAACGCAGGCAGTCACCTTGCTACTCTTATAGCTCTGCCTCTGATCAGACAAAAACCCGCTACCGGGCAAACAAATACCTGCATCTGCATGCGAGGTGCAGGGAGTAAAGTGAGTACTCCAACTCAGTGAGTAATAAAGGTAAATAACAGCTGAGCAGCAAGAAATCACGTAAAGCAACCAACATGTTGTATAGAAGCCGAGTACAATTCTCTGAGAAAACAGTGAAAACTGTGAAATCTTTGGAAATATCTTGGCTCAGTTTAAACCTCTTTTGAAAATGGTCCTTCAAACAGTTACGAAATGATTTCAAAACAGTTAGTGCTGATAAGCATAGAAAAATCCGCCCCTCGGGCACAGATACCACAGTATAACAGGTATAAATGCAAATAAATATGCAAGATGAGCACATAAAAATTCGCCCCTCGGCAACATCCCAAAACAGTACCAGTCCCTAGGGCTCAGTCTCAGAAACACTCTCAGAACAGTATCATATAGTAACTGCTGCGGCGTTCAGCCCGATCCACATATCACTGCGGCGTGCAGCCCGATCCATTTGGGTACACGCGCTCACTGTGGGGGTGCAGACTCCGGAGGGGCTCCTACAACCCAAGCGCTATATCGTTGCGGCGTACAGCCCGATCCAATATATATATATCTCCTGCGGCGTGCAACCCGATCCATATAAGTATCGCTGCGGCGTTCAGCCCGATCCATAATATAAAACCCTCACATCCAGGCCCTCGGCCTCATATCACTCAGTGTCTCCTCACATCTAGCCCTCGGCCACACTCAGTCCAGCAAAAAAAATATCATAAGCCCCTCGGGCATCAATAAAATAGTAGTGCTCAGCCCAAACAACTTTGGAAATATCATTTAAGTCTCAAAGTTCAATTGAAACGGTTGAGTTTGTAAAATAGTATAATCAACAGGACTAAGTTTAAGTAGTATGTCAAATAGTGAGGAAAAAGTGATAAAATCCCCGAAGGTTTCATATAATTGGTACGAAGCCCAAGTATGGAAATCAGCCCAAATCATGATAATAACAAATAAGTTTCAGTCAAATACGCGGTAAAATCATCAATCGGGACGGACCAATTCACAATCCCCAACGGTGCTCTACCCCACGCTCGCTATCCGGCGTGTAAGTCACCTCAATATAGCACTACGGTGTGTAAATCCGGGGTTTCAAACCCTCAGGATATTATTTACAATCATTACTCACCTCGAACCGGTGAAATCTCTAGCTCGCGACGCCTTTTCCCCTCAGACCGGCCTCTACGCGCGTCGAACCTATCCAAAATCAGAGCGAATACATCACAATAGGCTAAGGGAACATAACTCAATCGAAAAGAATCGAAAAACATCGAAAATCACGAAATTTGCCAAAATCCAAGCCCCAGGCCCAATTCTCGAAAATTAAAAAATTTATCATCAATGGACTCCTTATCTCTCCACGAGTCTATACATATCAAAATTATCAAAATCGGAGTCCATTTGACCACTCAAATCCCTAGTTTAAGGTCTCTTAGGTTCAAGCCCTAAACCACCATTGTTGACTTTTAATTTCTTAAGTTTTCAGCTCTAATCCATGTGTTTACACCATAAAATCATGTTTTAAGTCCAAGAATTCATACCTGATCAAAGCCCTTGAAACCCTCTTCAAAATCGCCCAAAAACTCTCCAAGTCCGAAGTGAAATATGTTACTCTTTCAAAAATTTGCGAAGAAGACCAATTAATTAATCTGCCCTGCCATCTCGCTTCTGCGGTCCCGTTTTCGCTTATAAGGGACCGCTTCTGCGGACATTACACCGCTCCTACCGTTTTCCACTTACCTGGCCACTTCTGCGGCCCAGATCTCGCACCAGCGGGACCGCTTCTGCATCCAAACTTTCGCTTCCATGGAAAAGCCAACTCAAGTCCAAACTGCTTCTACGGTTCCCTAATCGCATAAGCGATTCCGCTTCTGCGGTCCAAATTCTGTAGATGCGAAAACATACCAGAAGCAGCAGTGAATACTCAATACAAATCCAAATCTTCCTGTTTAGCCACCCGAACTCACCTCGAGGCCCCCGGGACCTCAACCAAAAATACCAATACATCCTAAAATGTTATTCAAACTTGTTCCAATCATAAAGACATACCCAGCCACACTAAAATCATCAATTCTCATCGAATTCAAGCCTAAGTTCTTCTAAAACTTCTGAAACATGCATTCGATCAAAAACCCAACCAAATCACCTCCGAATCACCTGAAAGTTTACACACACATCCAAAATTACCTAACAAAGCTACTGCAACTCTCGGAATTCCATTCCGACCCTCGGATCAAAATCTTACCTATCAACCGGAAATCGCCAAAATACTAACTACGCCAATTCAAGCCTAATTCTACATTGGACCTCCAAATTCACTTCCGATCACACTCCTAAGTCACAAATCACTCCCCGAAGCTAACCGAATCACCGGAAATCACATCCAGTCCTTCTAACTCATAAGTCAACATTCGGTTGACTTTTCCAATCCAAACCTTCCTTAAAGAGACTAAGTGTCTCATTTTCTACCAAAACCAATCCAAATCAACTCTAACACACCAATTACTGATAATGAAACATGAAGAATCATAAAAATAAAGGAAACAGGGTGGTAACTTCTGAGACGACGGGTCGGGTTGTCACACTTCAGATGAGGCTCTAAAATTCCTTCATCAAAAATCAACTAAGGAATCTTCTTCAGTTGCTGATTTTGCAGGGTCAGATAAAACATGTTTTATCACCTACTCAAATAAATGGGTGATTAATTCATGTGCCACAAATCACATGACAGGTAATCCAAATATCTTCTCTAGTTTTTAGTCACACAAAATAATTTCTCCAGTTACTGTAGTTGATGGATCAACTTGTAACAGTGTTGGATCTAAGACTGTTAAACCAACTTCCTCTATTAACATGTCATATGTATTGAGTCTACCAAACGTGGCCTTTTGATCTGATTTCTGTTAGTAGAATGACTATAGACCTTCATTGTTGTGTCGTTTTTTTTCCCGGCCATTATTTATTCTTAGATCTTACAGCGAAGCAGGTCATTGGAAAAGGATATTTATCAGGTGATCTATATAAGCTTGATGAATGGGAGCCCCAGTCTGTTGCATGTTCGAGTGATGTCTCCTTTTAGAGCACATTGTCAATTGGGGCATCCTTCTTTACCTCTGTTGAAGAAGTTGTGCCCTCAATTTCAGAATATTTCTTCATTGGATTGTGAGTCATATCGATTTGCAAAACACCATCGCATCTCATTAGGTCCAAGGGTTAATAAGCGAGTTGAGTCAGCTTTTGAGTTAGTTTATTCTGATGCTTGGGGACCATGTCCTATTGTTTCCAAAATCAGACATAGGTATTTTGTCACTTTTATAGATGGTTTTTATCAAATAACTTGGATTTACTTTATGAAAAGATGTTCTAAACAGTTTACTCACTTCTCTGCCTTCTGTGTTGGCCAAAATGCTTCGGTACGTATTCTAAGGAGTGATAACGCTAAAGAATACATGTCCGCATTATTTTGGTCCTACATGAGAAAATATGTTATACTACATCAGTCTCCATGTGTTGATACACCTTCTCAAAACAGAGCTGCTGAGAGGAAGAATAGACATCTACTTGAGACATCTCAGATACTTTTGTTCCAAATGAAGGTCCCTAAACAGATCTCGGCTGATGCAGTATCTACAACCTATTTTTTGATTAATCACATGCCATCTATTGTGTTTGGTGGTAATGTACCTTACAGTGTTGTTTTCCCAGACAAGTCATTGTTTACGGTAGAACCTAAGGTGTTCAGATGTACATGTTATGTCCGAGATGTTCGACCATCTATTATCAAGTTGGATCCCAAGGCATTGAAATGTGTTTTTCTGTGCTATTATTGCCTTCAAAATGGGTTTTGATGTTATGCTACTGAACGTGGCAAATATCTAGTGTCAACTGATGTGGTATTTTCAGAGACTACATCATTCTTCTATTCACCTCCTATTTCTACAATCCAGGAGGAGGAAGATTAGTGGATAGTATATCAGGTTACCCATACTTTGATAGAAGAACCAAATATTTCACTATCTCCATTTCTTCTATTAAGCAACAATCAACTATCATGCCTTCAGCACATGCTCCAGCTGTGCTTGCAAGACCGCCAATTATTCAAGTTTACTCGCGGAGGCGAGAGACAAATGATACATCTCCTTCAACGGTTCCTTCGTCATCAGATCCTCCTATGCCTGATCCAGTAGAAGACATTGACCTTCCTATTGCTCTTTGCAAAGGTACGTGTACTTGCAAATCCGCATATTCCATTGCTAATTTTATTTTTTACGCTCGCTTATCCTCTACGTCTAGAACTATGATCTAGACTCCATGTCGGCACCTAAAATAGTGAAGAAAGCTTTGGATTATCCAGAATGGTATGATGCAATGCTTGATAAAATACATGCCTTAGAAGATAAACACACGTGGGATTTGGTGGATTTATACAAGGGAAAGAAACCAGTGGGATATAATTGGGTCTTTATAGTTAAAGGTAATCCAGATGATTCAGTGGCAAGACTTAAAGCTACACTTGTGGCTAAAGGGTATGCTCAAAGTTATGGGTAGATTATTCTGACACCTTCTCCCCGTTGTCAAACTTACTTCTGTCAGCTTATTTATTTCTCTAGTTGCTTCTAAGAATTGGCCTTTACATCAGTTGAATATCAAGAATGTGCTCCTTTGTTGTAATCTTCATGAGGAAGTGTATATGGAGCAACCACCCAGTTTTGTTGCTCAGGGAGAGTATGGAAAAGCCTGTCAAATGAAGAAGTCCTTGTATGGCTTGAAGCAAAGTCCTCGAACTTGGTTTGACAAGTTTAGTGAGGTAGTTTAGTAGTTTGGGCTAAAAATGAGCAAGTGTGATCATTTCTTCTATTGGCAATCAACAACTGGAGCTATTCTTCTTGTAGTATATGTTGATGATATTGTTATCACAGGAAGTGACTATGCAGAGATTTCTTCCCTTAAAGTCTTTCCTAAACACTAGGTTTCATACAAAGGACTTGGGTATGTTGAAATACTTATTGGGAGTAAAAATAAATCGAAGCCAGAATGGAATATTTTTATCTCAGAAAAAATATATTCTTGACTTGCTTGCAGAAACTACAAAGTTAGCAGCTAAACCCTGCAGTACTCCAATGGTTCTTGATGTGCATCTTATGAAAGATGATGACGATCCTTTTGATGATCTAAAGAGATACAGGGGTTAGTTGGAAAATTAAACTACCTCTATGTGACTCGTCCAGATATCGCATTTGTGGTAAGTGTTATTAGCCAATTCATGTCCGCACCAACGGTCAAACATTGGTTAACTTTGGAATAGATTTTATATTACGTGAAAGGAGCTCCTGGACTTGGCATATTATATAGTAATCATGGTCATACTCGCATTGAGTGTTTTGCAGATGTTGATTGGACTGGATCCAAAATTAATATAATCTACTACAAACTATTGTGTCTTTATTTGAGGGAATATGGTATCGTGGAGAAGTAAGAAGCAAAGTGTTGTATCTCGATCCAGTGTTGAATCTGAGTGCAGAGCTATGACTCAGTCTACGTGTAAGATTATATTCATCTTTTGACTGAAATTGGGTTGAAGCATACAACACAAGCAAAACTCTAGTGTGACAGTCAAGTTGCCCTCCATATTGCGTCAAATTTGGTGTATCATGAAAGAACTAAGCATATTGAGGTTGACTGCCATTTTATTCGTAAGAAGATTCATGAGAACTTGATATCCACTAGCTACATGAAGACAGGAGAGCAACCAGCTAATTTATTCACAAAGGCGTTGAATGGAATTCGAGTTGATTACCTTCGTAACAAGCTGGGCATGACCAATATCTATGCTCCAGCTTGAAGGGGAGTGTTACAGAATAGATGTAGACATACTAGAGAATGAATGTAGACAGAACGAATGTACACATAATGAATGTAGACATACTACTATATAATGTACATAGTTAGAAAAATTATAGGGATTCATACCAAATTTATAGGATCTCCTTTTTTATTCTTTCTGTAGTTAGGGCTATATGTAATTGTATATATACAGTCAAACCTCTCTATAACAGCCTTGTTTGTTCCGAAATTTTTTGGCTGCTATAGTGAAGTGTTGTTATAGAGGATATATATTACAACATAATATAATATTCAGCTCCGAGAAAAACTCGACTTTTATAGTAAATGGCTATTATATAGGGATATTGTTATAGAGATGTCTGATTGTACTTGTTACTTCTTGAAATAAT
Source organism: Nicotiana glauca (assembly GCA_026770625.1). Taxonomy (NCBI): domain Eukaryota; kingdom Viridiplantae; phylum Streptophyta; class Magnoliopsida; order Solanales; family Solanaceae; genus Nicotiana; species Nicotiana glauca. The sequence continues at coordinate 146,890 of MU785919.1, forward strand.
ATACAAGAAGATTGCTTCATTTTCTCTATATTTTATATTAGTTGAAGTCTTCTATATATACGAGCATCTTTATTGTCTGTGATGAGCTTTTTTTTTACCTATTCTATCCACCAAAAGGTTGTTATTGTATCATATTGAGCTTCTTTGTAGCCAAAGGAATGCCTAAGTATCATAATGGCAATTTTTCTTGGACATATCCTAATTGTTGTAATACCATTGTTTCTCGCTTCTTCAATTCCACCAAATACACTGAGCTTTTTGACAGATTAGCTTTCAAGTCACGTGCTGCAGGGAATGTGCAAAACATTCATGAAGCAGTGTTATTAATACAACGTCCTTTCTAGGAAATAACAGTAGATTATCAACAAAGCAAAGATGTGCGATCCTTGGCTTTAAACATTTTGGATGAAATTAAATTTCTTGATTGTTTTCGACTCATTTAAACATATACTTAGGTACCCCATAACTAAAGTAAAAAGGAAGGATGATATTAGATCTTATTGTCTCGTTGCTCAAATCTGAGATAGTCTGGTCTTTGATAAATGTTGAACAATCACGGCAACTTGCAAATATTTTCCACAAAGCTCAGGTTGCCAACCATACAACATAGTTTGTGGAATATTTTGCCAAAAAGGATCCATTTAATTATTTTATTTGGTAATGGTTTAGTGACATTCACCTATATTAATATCCTAGCAAACGATATCTTTGTTTGTTTAGCAGTTCATCTGCAAATAAAGAAATCTCAATTGCATTTGCATTAATGTTTAAGGAATTAGAACTCCAGCAATTATCAGAAAACTTCGGAAATTTAACCCACAAGAGGATCTTAGTTAATAACATAGTAACCATCTTAGTGAATAAATATTTTGAAATTGACATTTATGTAATGAGCTATACACTTCTTCATTCTCTATATTAGAAAAAATATTACAAGCATAAAATAAAATAATATAGTATATAATAATTTTTTTGGGAGAAATAAGAATTTATGCATTAATACTAAAGCACTGCCAAAGGATTACAAGTTTTACTAGTGGCATCATGGGCACTTTTGTTTCAAAATAGAGAGGTGTCATGTAAGACATTGATTACCCATAGTTGCTAGTCTATTATATGCATAGTAGTTAGATATTTAACAAAAATTATTTCTTCGTTTGCATCTTTCTTGAGACACTTCAGCACACAAAAGGGTGGAGCATCCAGCATTTGAGTATTATTTATTTTACTTAGATTCAAGGTTTCCTTGTCTAGTTGGTGGGCTATTGAATTTCCTTGACGGAAACTATGCAAGATTTTCGTCTCCTTCATTTGGAGCATTAACCACATGCAAGAAAGAATAATATTGTTAAAAATAATACTTTCTTGCGTTAAGTTTTGGATTGCTTATGTGGAATCTATTTCTATCTCTAAGGGGTTGAGGTTATTTTCTATTGTAATTCTTAGTCCCTCTTGTAAAGCAAGAAGTTCTGCATGCAGCGGTGTTACAGCATATGCTCGTCGCTTGAAACCCATAATCCAATCTCCTTTGGCATTTCTGAGAGCTCCTCTTAGGCCACATTGCATTATGTTATGTATGAAGGCTCCATCTACATTTAGTTTAAACAATCTTTTACCAGGCTTTCTCCATTGAATATGAACAGAAGATGTTAAAGGAACATGCTTATGCTTTTCTGTCAAGAATTTGAATTCAGCAACATGATGAATAATCCTCCTAAGTGAGACATCAAGAGACGTGTTATTATAGTTATTGTGGTTTCTATTAATCCGTATGCCCCATATGTCCAAAGCAAATAGGTTCTTCCATGTATGATATGGTGAAGGATAATTTAAGTTTAGATCACGAATCATGATAAGCCATGAATCATGAGAATGATGGTGAGTGTTGGTGTGCCCTAATAGATTCCAAAGACCCTGGACAATCTTACATCCAAGGAAGATATGATGGATAGTTTCAGGGTTTTTCCTATAGGCAGGGCATGTTTCATCAATAATTATGCGAATGTTGGCCACGTATTTTTTGGTAGGGCTTCTGTTATGCATGCATAGCCATAAAAAGTGCTTGATTTTACTGGGGCATTGATATTAATAAATCCAGTCGAAGTCTTTTGGGTGCTTTTCCTATTACTAAGAAGTTTTTTGCAAGTGCTAGAGTCGAATATTCCATTACTACTTAGACCCCAAATAGGGATGTCATGCATATTGTGGTATATGAGTGTAGTGATAGAGGCAATGTTATTGTGAACCTTTTCAGGAAGTTCAAAGGACAATCGTGTTAAAAGACCAACCAATGTCGTTAAAAATATCTCTAATTTTGAGATTATCTTCACGTTTTGTTAGAGGACCTTCAACGATGCTACTCAAGGAGAGAGTATTTGGTATCCAATTGGTATGCCAAACATTGAGATTTGAGGTTGTGGAGGGGAGCCACCGAATTCCCTTGATACAAAGGAGCCAACCCTTCAGGATAGCTTTCCAAATGAAGGAATTGTTGATGTGTGATCTATTAAAGGCATGCTTAGCTGCCAAGAAAGTGGTCCAAGGAGCTGCGAGGGATGATAAGAGTCTCCAATCGAGGCTTGTTAGGGCAATGAGATTTTTTGAATTAGCATCATGCAGGCCCATGCCTCCTTCTCCTTTGGATATGGTTAATACGCTCCATTTCACCATGTGGAGTTTTTTTCTTATTGGTGGTAGTTCCCAAATAAAATTCATTTGGATGTTATCTATATGCTTGAGGACCTTGGTAGGACGAGAGGTATATTGCATATAATAGCTAGAAATTGAAGTAAGGGAAGCACTAGCTAGTGTGGTACGCCCAGCTAAGGAAAAAAAATAGTTTTCCAAGATTCTAGTTTACTCCGCATTTTTTCAATGAGGAACTGGAAATCAGTGGCTTTAGGGGTTTTTTCTAAATATTGAAAATCCTAGGTAATTAACAAAGTTGGTGCTGATTTTAATACCTAGTAACTCATTCGTATTTTTGGCCACCTTAGGTTTACAATTACTAGAAAAATAGATTTTTGATTTGGTAGAGTAATCTTTTTATAATGACCTGACAAGTCGTTTTGAGCTCTAGCGCGTCGTTCGGTGATTTTAGGCCTTGATCAGCTTCACTTCAGGTATTATGACTTGTACGCGTGGTCGGAACTAGAATTTCGAAAGTTCAGAGTTTGATTTGGATAGAGAATTCTCATTTAGGAAGCTTTAAGTTGGCATAATTGACTAAGGTTGGACTTTTGGGTAAACAGCATTGGAATCGAGATTTGAAGGTTCCAACAGGTTCGTATGATAATTTTGGACTTGGGCGTATGTTCGGATCGGATTTGGATGACCCAGGAGTGTTTCTGCACTTATTGTGGAAGTTAGCATTTTTGGAAGAATTTCATAAGTTTGGGTTAAAATGCATTTCAGTGTTATCGATCTCCGTTTGAAATTTGGAGTCTGGAAATAGCTTCGTATGGTAATTCTGGTATTGGGGGCGCGTCCAGAAGTAGATTCGGAGGTCCGTAAGTCATTTTAGAGTCATTTGGCTAAAGTTAGAAATTTAAAGGTTTTTGAAAAGTTTGACCGTGAGTGGACTTTTTGATATTGGGGTCGGCATCAAATGTAGACGCTTGAAATTTTAAAGTTCATTAAGCTCGAATTGGGGTATGATTCATGATTTTGATGTGATTTAAGGCCTCGAGCAAGTTCGTGTTATGTTATGGAACTAGTTTGAGTGATTGGTCGGGGCCCCGGGCGCCTCGGGTGTGTTTCGGGGTGGTTTCAGATCATTTCGGGTAGGGGTGTTCATGGTTCGGTTTGGATCAGTTTTTTCCTAAAAAGAAACCAAACCAAGTAAGTCGGTTTTTCAAATATTAGAACCAAACCAAATCAATTAAGTCGATTTTTTCTTGATTCGGTTTATGTCATTTTTTCGGTTATTTGTCGGTTTTTTCTTAAATATAAGATATACACTACCAAACACACATTTCGGCGACCATATTTTTAACGTAACACTAGCAAATCAATTGCTCTTTGAGAAATCTATTATTTACCAAGATATATTGATGATAATTGAATCAAATAGTGATGAATAATTTAAGGACTCAATTAAAAATATATTATTTTTAACATGAAATAAATTCTTACACTTAACAAAAGAAAACTACCAATTAAACTAGAATTTTAAGGTAAAGAACTGTACTAAAAATGCAAACGATTAATATTTACTATAAAAAATTTAAAAATTTGTACAAAAGTATACATATATATATATATATATATATATATATATATATATATATAATAATAAATTTAAAATAGCTACTCCTATATTCGGTTTGGTTCGTTTTTTTAATTAAAACCAAAACCAAACCAAACCAAATTTAATCGGTTTTTAAATTTCAAAACCAAACCAAACCAAACAAAAAAGTATCGATTTTTTTGGTCGGTTTGGTTCGGGTTTTTTTATTTTTATGAACACCCCTAATTTTGGGCTGTTTTTCTATAGTTGATGCTAGTGTTTGGTGTTCTTTGCGTTCACGAAGAAGGATTTGGCTTCAAGGATTTTGTTCTTCGCGTTCGCGAAGAAGAAAATCTCTGTTACGCAAGTCTTACTTCGGAGGCTCATATCTCACAATATATAAATACTTTGCAGATGATCCAAAATTTTTATCCCTTTGTGTCTAATTTTTAGAAAGGTACACCATTTAGGATTTGGATATGTATACAAAAAGTTATGGTTGGTACACTACAGGACGTCCGGAAAGATGAAGTAGAAATTTGTGTTGCACAAGGCTGACTTGGCGGCTTATACCTAAAATTCTATAAGGAATTGGGAGATTATCAAAAAATAAAAGTTGTAGATCTTGGTGTCTAGTTTTCAAAATACTAAATCATTTGTCATTTGGATTTTTGTACAAAAAGTTATTGTTATTAAACTAGAGGATGTCTGAGAAGAGTTTGGAAATGACTTTTGAGAATTTTGTTCATCGCGAACGCGATGAGGGTCTCGCAAATGCAAAGAAGGATCGCTTGAGAAGTGTATACGTTTGAAAAAATGGGTTTCGCTCATTTCATCTCATTTCCTCAATGGGAGCCGACCTATGAGCGATTTTGGAGCTCCATCTTCATCATCCATATCAAGGTAAGTGATTCCCACATATTGCAAGTTAAATACTTGGAATATATATATATATATATATATATATATATATATATATATATATATATATATATATATTAACATGGAAATTCATGAAAAGTTATTGAAAACTTTGGGTTTTGATAGAAAACCTAGAAATTGGTATTTTTTGAATTTTGACCACGAATTTGGCATGAAATTGAGAGTAAATTATATATTTAAGTTCATGAGGTTATGGGTAAAGTTTATCTTCGAAAAAATTCGGAATCCGGGCATGTGGACCCGAGGGAGATTTTGCCATCTTTTCGATCGAGGTTAGAAATTGTTATAAATTGAATTATTATGAATAATTTAGCATATATTAATGGGTTGGCATAATTATTGGCTAGTTTAGAGCGTTATGCGTCGATTTGAGTCTTCGGAAGGGCTTGGAATGCCGGTTATGGAACTTCGGAGTGAGGTGAGTCTCCTTTCTAACCTTGTAAGAGGAAATTATCCCCATAGGTGAATTAATTGGATATGTGCTTCTATTTGTGGGGGCTACGTACGTACGAGGTGATGAAAGTCCGTGCGTAGCTATTATTATGCTTATGTCCGGGTAGTCTAAGACCCAAAAGCATGCTCTACTTGAAATAATTGTAACCTTATTGATAGTTTAAATTATTTTAATCGCATCGAAGTGGTAAATAATTTTCTAAAAGAGTTAAACTTCATTTCTCGACTTGTAAAGGAGAAATTGACACCTCCTTGAATAGTTTTTTCCTTAATAAAGTCTTGATTAACTGTTTGAATGTGCGTTTCTATATGTACCTGCTTCGCATGTATGATTCACGAGTGAGGTAATTGTTTATTTATATTTGACCGCGTCGCATGTATGATTCGCGAGCGTGGTAATAGATGCATCTATGGTTCGCGCCATTCGACCCTCTTGCAGTGCACAATTTAAATATTATTTGATCGGGTCGTATGACCTCGGTATGATTTGCGCATGCTTGTATTGCTTGCCTTGAAATTCATAGATGTTGATATTTTTTCTCCCTGGCCTGAGATAAAAGTATAAATCATGAAAATGAATATGAGAGTTTCCTATAAACGAAAAAATTATTTACTTGCCTCATGCTACTGAGTTACAACCATTTTTATGAAAATTCTCGATTTACTATATTATTGGTATATTATTATTGGACCGCTAGTAAGTGTCGAAGTCGACCTCTCATCTCTACTTCTTCGAGATTAGACAGGATACTTATTGAGTACACGTTATTTTTGTACTCATGCTAAACTTGCTGTGCATTTTTTTTGCACAAGCACATGTACCTCTAGCGGCCTAATGGGCGTAGTAGCATGGATAATATGGATATTTAGGTGAGCTACATCTCTCAAGGCGACCCGCAACCAGCATAGTCTCTTTCAGTGTATTGTATTTACCTTCTGTCCAAATTTATATTCGGGGTAGTTATTGTACTTCATTTAATTTCCTAGTAATTGCTCATGCACTTGTGACACCAGATTCTGGAATGATTATGGGATTATTTGGTATTTAGATTTGTTAAAGGCATCATTATTATTTCAGTAAATTTCATTATTTATTGTTTAATGTATAATAGAAATAATTTCAATAAATACTAAAATAAGAATTTATTTAACGTCTTGGTATTGGCTTGCCTGACAGTGGTGTCCGATACCATCACGACCCTTAGTGGATTTTGGGTCGTGACACTTTTGGCCTGAATGGTTACAAAAAAGATCTAGGCAGCGTTGGATTGTGGAGCAAGATTTCGTATTCACTTATTATAATAGTGTAAGGTCATCCACAAAAAATAGGTGAGAGAGATTTGGGCAACGATTATTGTTGCGGATAGGATCTTGATTCAATACGTCCACTTGATATAAAATGAACTGGGACAATATTTTCATACATAAGATAAATATATATGGAGATAGAGGATCTCCCTGGAGAATTCCCCTTCTGGAAAAAAAATAGTTAGTGACACCACCATTTTTACTAGTACTGCAATATTTCTTGTGGTAATGCAGTGCATAATTAATTTGGTAATTGAGGAGGAAAATTTGAAAAACTTAAGGGTGCAATAAATAAAATACCATTCGAGGCGATCAAAAGCCTTTTCAAGATCTAGTTTAATAATCATGTTAGCTTTCTTTCCTTTCATCTTGTTTAAATGTTGAAGGAGCTCTTGAATAATTATAGCATTGTTATCGGCCCTACAATTTTTAATGAAACTATGTTTGGTAAGGGGTTGATGATATTTTGGAGGAAAAGTTTAATGTAATTTGCTAGTCTTAGTAATGACCTTGTAGATGGTGTTACACAAGCTAATAGGACAAAAATTCTTTTGATAAATTGCATTGTGGAATTTTGGGATAAGGCATAGATATATTTTATTTACTTCTTTGGGAAAACTTTGTATTTGAAAGAAATTGTGACACAAGGAGATGATTGAGTTATCCACTATACTTCAATATTTTTGATAGAAGAAAGGATGAAGGTCATCTGGCCCTGGGGCCTTAAAAAGTTTAAAGGAGAAAATGACATTTGTAATTTTCTAGAGTTGTTAGGGGGTCATCTAAAAAGAGAGGTCAACCTTTTGGCTTATAGGGTTGTCTCCCATGATTTGGGACAAATTTGAGACAATGTTAGATGTTTGAAATATATATTGAAAATACGTCACTACATGATTAAGGGTTGCATGATGATCATTAATCCAATGTCCTATGTTGTTTTTAAAAAACATAACCTTATTCCTTTTTGTCCTATTAGTGGTTGTGATATGAAAGAACTTGGTAGTTGCTTCTCCTTCAATAAGCCACATAATTATGGATCTAAGTTTCCAATTTTTCTCTTCCATTTTGGAATACTATTAAACTCATTGGTGAGGTCTTTCTCAAGATTTTGGAGAAAAGGGCTAGTAGGGTGGTGATTGGATTTCTAAATACCCTCTGGTCTTGCAAGGATTTTTTTCTTTTTACGAAAAAAGTTGCCAAAGGTGTATTTTTTCCAGATTTTTAACCTTTTCTGTGAAAGTGGTGGTGGCATCACTCAGGTCTTGATTTTTCCAGCTTTGTGAGACAAGAGTTTTAAAAGAAGGGTGGTTGCACCGAGCTGAAAAGGTCTATTCCTACTGACAGATTTGGAAATTAATTCTATTAGGAGGGGATTATGATCAGAGTGGGTCTTTGGTAGGTAGATGCCAGATGCATGTGGGAAGATACTAATCCACTATTCATTAGCAAAAGCTGTATCAAGTCTTTCCATAATGAGATCATTCTTTCTTCTTCTTCGATTTGAGCAAGTATATTTACAACCTTTCACACTAATATAAATGAGTTTACAGTTATTAATATTAGCCCAAAGCTTTTTAATTCTATATTTATCAAATAGGGTTCCCACCATACTTCTCATTAGAGGACATGACATCTGTGAAACCCCCCCCCCCCCCCCC
>MU785919.1:156412-219698 GCA_026770625.1 Nicotiana glauca
TCGAGGTTATTCCGAAGAATATTACGAGTATATTTGTCAGTACTAGTATAAATAGAAGCAAAAAGTCAGTTATAACGATAAGGCAGTACCTCCATAGTCTATAGTAGCCGAGATTTCCTGGCTTCTACGAATAAAATTATGGATTGTGACAACGTTTTTATTCCAAAGAACTACCATGCCTCTTGCTTGTCCTTTAGCTTGGATTTTAATCATTTCAGTAAAACCAATACCATCTAGTACGGTGCAGTGGTTATCCATTTTAGTTTCAAAAAGAGTGACCATGCATGTTATATGGGTGTCAACTAATTTTCTGAAGTTTCTCCTAAAGTTTTCATTATTACCTCTGCTGATGTTCTATATGATAAAGTTAATAGCTTGATTTATTTTGATGAGGGTGTCTTGTTGGAGGTCGTTCACCCTAGCCGGAATTATTAATGAGGGGTTCCTCCTCAGGCTAGGAACTAGTATCGTTGCATGTTGTGCTACTGTTGGATCTTGAGGTGGACTTATATCAATTAAGCACTTGTATAGTCCCATTGGATAACTGAGTATCTATTTCTAATCTTGCATCTTCGTAAAGAGAAATACCTTTACTTCGTTGAGGCTTGAGAACTCCACCAATGATGGTTGGTTGAGGTTGTCCCCCTCTTGAGCTGCTATTATTGGCTCTAGTGGTTCTTGTTTTGGCTCTTGTGGAGCTTAGGGTAGTGATTGTGGTGGTTGTGCCATAGGAGGTGCATTTTGATGCCGATCCACTACACGATTTGCATGAACATCCTATTGAATGTAGATTAGATTTAGGTTGGATACAATCTCTAGTGGAAGAAGGTTTGGTCCAAAGGAAAATATTGTGGTTGAAGTGGGAAAAAATGATGAGGTAAGTTTCACTACTCCCATATTGTCTGGGTGAGATTGGGGTTCATGTTTGGCGTTATGGGTTGAGAATATTATTGATCCATACATGATTTATGTAGTTGCTCATTGCTAGTTGCATTCCTTCGGAGACCAATTGAGCAAGATAGTATATGTTTTGGAGCTCTAGGACAGTTTTTTGAGCATCGATCATCATGTTGAGGGGGATTACATGCCCTATCAGGCCCATCTCTACCCAAGAGAGAGGTTGATGATCCGGTGGTACTAGGGGTTGGACATAGCAAGTTGGTGGATTTTCTATGTGGGTGGTAGTGATGGTAAGTTTGCCATTATTTGGTTCCTTTGTTGCCTTAGTATTGCGATTAGTCTGCACCTTCTTCTCAGGGTGATTAGAATTCTTGGCACGTTTGTTGGCTAGATTTATATATGTGGAATTTGAAGGATTGTTTGTTGCGCTAGTAGGGAGGATAAGGGTAAGGGGAGAGGTAATGATCAACTCTTTGCTTTGCATGTCCATAGAGTAGAGTAGCGTGTGATTTATATTAGGCTCACCAAAATCTGCATGAGATTTGCTTAAAGGCACGTACTCAGTGTTACTGACCATTTGTGTGCTAGGGTTTTGAGCATGTGACAGGTGGATTGTGGCACTAGTTTCATGCAATGTTGATTGTTTGATTGGGGAGATTAGTAAGTAAATGACTATTAGGGAAAGTGGAAGCGGATGAGGTAATTTGTATGCTTACAATATCGCTAGTAGAATTATTTGAAGGTGATTGGTAGGGATTAGTAAGGAGTGGTTATTAGAGGCATGCATGCTTGCTCATATGTCAATCACCATTCCCTCCATGTTTTCCCCTGTTTTGTCCATTTGTAAATTAAAATAATCTTTTTCAATTAATTTTTTCAAGGAGGGATTGGTGGTGTCCCCCCAAAAACTATTGGTTGATTGTGGTAGTTTGAAGATTGGTTTTCATGACTAGAGGTTGGGGGGTCTATCTCTACGTATTCCTTCTCAATAATATTTTGATTAGTAGTATCCCTTGCTTTGATTCCAAAAAAATGCACTTCGACATCAAAAAAGTATATTCGTAAAAATATTTGAAAAAGAAAGGAATATTCGATAGCATTAAAGGTTTTTTCGTTAGCGAAATCTCTTTCTATCAGGAATTCAAAAAATTTTCTTGAACGCCAAACAAAAATAAATAAGTAATAAAACGTTCAAATAATTTGAATCAACTTGAAAAAAGAATTCAATTATTCTTAAATTATTCAATTATTATCTAATTGAATAATTTAACGATTTTCCTTTCATATTGGATATTGATTAGCTCACCAATCAATACGTAATAGAACTCGCTTCTCTTTGAGCACAAGATTTATATTTAAGAGTTGAATATTAAGATTGAAATACCTGACTCTGGTAGTGTGGAGGCAGCTTTAGAAGTCTTTGTGAGTGGTAGATCTTTTCTCATTTTGAATGATATTGTTTGCCATTCCCCTCTGTCCATTTTGTTTTGCAATATGTTCATTGGTTCCTTACAAGTAGCAACTTCTTGGGTTGATGTTGATTTTAATAAAAAATTGTATTGCCAGCTACGTGGCTAGTCTGCCACAGGATTTGCATAAGACACTGCCCCCCCTCGTATACGATAGGTTGCTTATAATCTCCAATATAAATGAATTGCATAACTATTATATTGATGGGCAGTTCAACACATAGTCTAGCATATCCTCCCCTAAGGATGGATGAGTTGCAAACATCAATTTTCAATAGTCTTCCTAACATGCTGCCAATTTTTTGAAGAATTGATGCATCGTAGAACTTAGTTGGAAGTTGTGGGAGTCTTATCCAAATAGCTGTGAATTTATTTTTTGCTTGGGATGCTATAAAATTTGGTTCCTATTTTTATACTGATAGGAAGAAACATATATGAACCAAGTCCATTGTATAGCGTTTTTATCATGTTTTCTTCTTTTGTAAATTTTACAATGAAGTAGTCGGAACCCAGATCAATAAGTGGAAAGAGTTTTGAGAGCTTTCATAGTTCCACTATTTTCTTTTTAAGGTATTGATGTGGAACACGTTTGCCTTGCAATTTTATAATTAGTGAATAGCATCATGGGTGGTAAATTCTCTGTAGGTCTTCTTCTATGAGTATAACTCTTTAGGTGAAATTTTTTGCCCTTAATTGTGTTTGATCTTCATGTATCGTGGTTTGGTTCAAGGAGATTGATCGAATATTGACTGGATTATAGTTAATGATTTGGTCAAAAATCATTAGCTAATAGTTTATCCTTGAAGGGTTCCTTGGATGGTTGTTCAGGTAGTATAGCTAGTAGTTTTGGAGGTATTGCTAGGTTAATGGTGGTTTGGGCCATATTAGGGAGAGTTTGTGGGTAGATAAAAATTGGAGCGTCTCTCATTAGAAAGCTAACGTATGTAATTAATATAGTATATAATATAATATAATATGCAATTAGAAAGAATAAACAATAATTATAGTTTGAGAGATTAGAAAGAAACCATATAACTATTACATTATTTGATTTGTCATTATAAAAAATAAAGACCACATAAATAATGAATTGTGGATTATCAATTTTAGATAAGACTAGTCTCAGGATAAACGCTTTGCGTGTATCCTAAATTCATGAGTACATAATTTTAAATTTATTATGCATGTATATTAGTATTAAACAATTGATTTTGTTAAAAATAAAAATTAAAGATAAGAGTATGGAGTCCTAAAATAGTGAATGTTGATCCTATTTAGCTAGCCTATTAAAAAAAATCTTGTGCCACCTAAATCTGCGGATGCCTTATTATGTTCAATGAGGATTTATCTGAGAATATCTTATGAAAATTATTGTTATTTTTGTGACCTAATACTGAAAATAAATAATTAACACAAAATTATTTTAGCACGATTATTCAAAATTTATGAAGTAATAAATTAAAATTTTGAATTTTATGGTCTTTTTTGGAGACTTTGAGATAAGGTAATTGACTCAATTAGAAAAAAAAAAGTGACAATGTAAAGTCTAAAAATGACTAATGTTGAGTTAATATTCTATAAAAAATAAATTAATATATAAAAATACAGAAAATTATTATTTGTTAGAATAAATAAAAAAAAATTAATGACAACTCAGGTAGAAAATATTTTGTCATCTACTATTTCATCCTTGTTGCTTGAGGTTTGTGTATTAACAAATTCAACTCTTGCTACCATACCTTAATTGATTTTGCTTTATTTTTTTAATTTCTTTCTTCGTAATGCTCTTAACCCAGCCGGTCGTTTTAATAATTTATGTCTCGATCCCCTATTAACTGTATTCTCCGTATTTATTTATGCTATTGTGAGTTACCGGGAAGATTTATTTAGAAATTCAGAGAGTTTTGGGACACTTAGTCCCTAAATGAGGGTTTAAATTTTAGAATTTGGACCATAATCGGAACAGTATGAAGAAGGCCTCGGAATGGAATTCTGTTGGTTTCATTAGCTCCATTGGGTGATTTCGGGTTTAGGAGCAGGTTCAGATTGTGTTTTGGAGGTCCGTAGCTTATTTAGGCTTGAAATGTCGAAAGTTGAATTTTTGAAGTTTCTGGTTTGATAGTGAGATTTTTATATCGGGGTCGGAATAGAATTCTGAAAAATGGAGTAGCTCCGTAGTGTTGAATGTGACGTGTGTGCAAAATTTTAGGTTATTCGGACGAGGTCTGATAGACTTTTGATCGAAAGCGTATTTTGAAAGTTTTGAAGTCTTTAGGCTTGATGCTAATTGGTCGATTTGACGTTGTTTGAGGTGTTTTGAGGATTTGTATAAGTTTGTTCAATGGTATTAAACTTGTTTGTACTTTTGGTTGAGGTCCTAGGGGCCTCGAGGTGATTTCAGATGGTTGACGGCAAGATTGAAAAAATTTAAGTTGCAGCTGAAGTTTAGGACTGTTGTCATAAGCGCATCTGCGTTTGAGAGGCCGTAGGTGCGCTCTCGTAGGTGCGGAATCTAGCCGCAGATGCAGCTACGTAAAGGAAGGCCAATTTCCACAGGTGCGGTAGTTTGAGCGCACCTGCGTGAGCGAGAATGCGGTAGAAGAAGCGCAGGTGCGACCCAAGGGAATTTAAGTGGAATCGCAGAAGTGGTCCTTTGACCACAAAAACGGCCTCGCAAATGTAAAAATTTGACCTCAAGTGCGAAATCCCTGGCCAGAAAAGGGGTAGAATCGAGGGTTTAAGCCATAATTCATATTTTGGACTTGGGAGCTCGAGAAATTGCGATTTTTGAAGAGATTTTTACCCGGGCGATTTGGGTAAGTAATTCCTACCCGGTTTAGACTAATTTTCATGAATTTACACTTAAATCCATCCTTTAATTTCGAATTTATGATGGAAATTGGGGGCAAATTTCAAGAAGGTTCTTAGACCTAAATTTTGAGTTTCGATTGGTAATTTGGCGTTGGGTTTGGATAATTTTGGTATGGTTAGACTCGTGAGAGTATGAGGATTTTGAAAATATAAATTTTACCCAATTCTAAGACGTGGGCCCGGAGGACATTTTGGTCATTTCACCTAATTTTGCGTATTAGCTTAGAATTTATTTGTAGAATCAGTTACTTGAAGTGTTAATTATATTATACAATTGAATTGAATAGATTTGAGCTATTTGGAGTCTAATACTCATGGCAAGAACGTGGTTTCGGATTGATTTTGAGTCGGTTCGATGTAAGTGGATTGTTTAACCTTATGTGGGGAAACTCCCGTTAGGATTTGGTTTGTTGATAATTGAAATGCCTTCTACGTGAGATGATGAATGTGTACTTGTGCTAATTGTTGAAAATCCATTTTCTTTAAGTAACTATAAATGCGAATTCCTTTTTCATGTCCATACCGTGTGTAATTGAAGCCTGCTATTAGTTTATGGAAGTATGTCTAATTGCCTTATTTGCTTAAAATGCCTTAATTGGATTATGTGTGGCATGCTAAGTTAGAAATAAATTTTCTTACCTTGGTATGAAATTAGAATTTGAATTGAGTATTTTCGTGTTGCTGCTGTGTGTTTACTTTGGGACTACGGAACGGTATTCCGGGAGATCTCCCTGCTTGTTTACTTTGGGACTACGGACTCATATTCCAGGAGATCCCCTGCACCTATATTGATTTGGACTGTAGTGAGGGATACCGAGAGATCCCCAGCACGTATATTGAGGATATTAAGAAATCTTTGGGATACCAAGAGATCTCCAGCATATATATTGAGAATACTAAGAGATCCTCGAGATACTGATAAATCCCCAGCACACATATTGAGGATACCAAGAGATCCTCGGGATATTGCGAGATCCCCCGGTTGTTATCTCTGCGTTGAGCTATATTTATCTTCCGTGACTTCTATGTCTCTGTTAAAGCTGTTGTTATTTCTTTTATCATGTGTTACTTTTTACTGTTGCACTTAAGTATACTACCTTATTCTACACTGTTATATCTTGTATTTTTCCTGTAAATCTCTATAGGTCCCTGACCTTTCTCGTCGCTACCCGATCGAGGTTAAGCTTGGCACTTACTGAGTACCGCTGTGGTGTACTCATTCCCTTCTTGCGCATGTTTTTCATGTGCAAATCTAGGTACTTCAAATCAACCCTACTATCCTTGAGGTGGAGTGATCCATCAGAGACTTCGAGGTATGTCTGTCGCGTCTGCAGACCGAGGAGTCCCTTTCCATTCTCGCTCATAGTATTAGGCCTTTTGTATTTATTTTTGTTAGACATTTTGGAGTTAGAACACTGTAGTTATTCCATAGCGTGTGATTTCATGAGACTCTTAGTTTTGGGAAATGTAGTTCATTTAAAGAGTTTGATTTTGTATTATTTCTGCAATTTGGATAGTTTATTTCTGTTATTTCTTTTTCCGCAAATTGTTAGGCTTACCTAGTCGTAGAGACTAGGTGCCATCACGACAGTTCACGGAGGGCGAACTTGGGTCGTGAAAAGTTGGTATTAGAGCTCTAGGTTCACAGGAGTCATGAATCACGAGCCGATTTGTTAGAGTCTCGCGAATCGGTATAGAGACGTCTGTACTTATCTACGAGAGGCTATGTAACTGTTAGCAAAGTCCCACTTCATTTAATTTCCTTGTCGTGCAAGATTTTTGATGTCACAATTCTAAACCTCTGCCTTCTATTCTCTCATAGATGGTGAGGACACGTGCTACCCGAGATGATCAGGCACCCGTGCCTTCTACTGGAGCCGTCAGAGGCGGTAGAGGCCGAGGATGCGCTCGTGGTGCAGCCAGAGCACCCGCGCGAGTTTCCACTGTGGTGCCACTAGCAGTTCTAGCCGGAGTCCAGACACCTAATATGTCTGCTACTGCTACTCCAGCACTCCAGAAGACTCTGGCGCAGTTTATGAATATGTACACTACTCTAGCTCATGCAGGGTTGCTTCCCCTTGCTGCAGCTACATCTCAGGTCGGGGGAGGAGCAAAGACTCCCGCCGCCCGCACTCACGAGCAGCGAGTGAATGTTGATCGGGTCCCAGAGATCATTCCTATAAAGCTAGTATCCCCAACTCAACCTGAGGAGTGGGCAGTAGCTTTAGAGGAGGAGCAGAAGAGGCTTGAGAGGTTCAAGAAGTATCAGCCTCCTACATTCAGCAGACTAGCCTTAGAGGATGATCTTGGATTTCTAGAGGAGTGCTACTGTATCCTCTGTACCATGGGTATATTAGGATCGAGCGAGGTTTTCTTCACTACTTTTCAGATTCGAGTGGTCACCTATCAGTGGTGGCATATTTATGAGTTAGATAGTCCGAATGAGGCAGCTCCCTGACTTAGGCTCAATTTTCAGATATGTTCACGAGAGAGTATGTTACCTAGAGTCTCAAGGACGTTTGGCGCGTGGAGTTTGAGCGCTTGCGCCAGGGTACTATGACTGTCTCAAAGTATGTTGTCCGTTTCACCGACTTGGCCAGACATGCACCAGCCTTAGTTTCTACTATTTGTAAGAAGGTTTACCGGTTTATTGAGGGGCTTATTCCCAGCAGTAGGTCTAGCATGGCTCGTGAGCTGGAGATGGATATTTCTTATCAGCAGGTGGTGAGGATTGCTAGGAGAATTGAGGGTATACATGCTAGGGATAGAGAGGAGAGGGAGGCCGAGAGGTCTCGAGAGTAGGGCCATTATTCTGGTGCCCATGCCCTAGTTACAGGTCATCATGGTAGGGGTCATATGAGTTGCGATGTTCATTCAGCTCTTCCAGCAGTCAGTGGTATTCTAGCTCCTCCCAAGCCTCAAGAGCTTTATTATGTGCCACCAGTATCTAGTGCACCTCCTGCGCGGGGTGCTTCCAGTGGTTAGTCCAGCAGACCTGGCCTAAGACAGTCACAACCGCCACATCCTCCCAAAGCTTCTTTTGAGTGTGGTGACACACGCCATGAGGTGAGGGATTGCCCTAGACTTGGGTGGGCTTCACCTCCACATATTTCTCAGCCACAGCACGACCCGTAGAGTTCTCAGGCTATAATTACAGCACCGGTTTCTACCCCACCTGCTCAGCCAGCTAGAGGTAGAGGTCGGGGAGGTAGAGGTCACCCTCGAGGGGAGGCCAGGCAAAACACTACGCCATTCCTGCCTGTGCTAAGGATGTCACCTCTGATTCTGTCATCACAGGTACTATCTTGGTCTGTCACAGAAATGCATCGGTTCTATTCGATCCAGGCTCCACTTATTCTTATGTGTCCTCTTATTTTGCCTCGTATTTTGGCGTATCTCGGGATTCTTTGAGTTCTCTTGTTTATGTTTCTACTCCTGTTGGAGATTCTCTTATTGTGGACTGCGTTTATCGGTCGTTTTTTATTGCTCTTAGTGGTTTTGAGACCAGAGCCGATTTGTTATTGCTTAGCATGGTAGACTTTGATGTTATTCTGGGCATGGACTGGTTGTCGCCCTATTATGCTATTCTTGATTGTTACGCGAAAACCATGATGCTGGCTATGCCAGGTGCACCACAAGTAGTGTGGAGGATTACCTTAGATCATACTTCCAATAGAGTTATTTCATTCCTTAAGGCTCAGCATATGATTGAGAATGGGTGTGACGCGTATCTAGCTTATGTGAGAAATGTTAGTATTGATACCCCTACAATTGATTCCGTCCCAGTGGTACGGGATTTCCCTGATGTGTTTCCAGCTGACCTTCCGGGTATGCCGCCCCGATAGAGATATTGATTTTTTGCCGGGCACTCAGCACATTTCTATTCCTTCGTACCGTATGGCTCCTCCTGAGTTGAAGGAGTAGTTAAAGGAATTGCTTTATAAGGGTTTCATTCAGCCCAGTGTATCACCTTGTGGTGCTCCTGTCTTATTTGTGAAGAAGAAGGATGGTTGTATGTGTATGTGCATTGATTATCACCAGTTGAACAAGGTTACACTGAAGAACCGTTATCCTTTGCCCTGTATTGGTAACATGTTTGACAAGTTACAAGGTGCTTGTGTGTTTTCTAAGATTGACTTGCGTTCAAGCTATCATCAGTTGAAGATTCGGGAGCCAGATATCCCGAAGACTGCCTTCAGGACTCGGTATGGTCATTACGAGTTCCTCATTATGTCATTTGGTCTAACCAATGCCCCAGCAGCCTTCATGCATTTGATGCATAGTGTATTCCGGACACATCTTGACTCATTCGTCATTGTCTTTATTGATGACATTCTGGTGTATTCCAGGAGTCGGAAAGATCATGAGCAGCAACTGAGGACAATGCTTCAGACTTTGAGGGAGAATAAATTATATGCTAAGTTCTCGAAATGTGAGTTTTGGTTAGATTTCGTGGCATTCTTGGGTCATGTGGTTTCGAGTGAGGGTATTCAGGTGGATCCGAAGAAAGTGGAGGCAGTGCAGAGTTGGCCCAGACCATCCTCAACTACAGATATCCGTAGTTTTCTTGGCTTGGCGGGTAATTACCGTTGATTTGTTTAGGGGTTTCATCTATTGCAACATATATGACAAGGCTGACCAAGAAGGGTGCTCCACTCCAGTGGATGTAGGACGGTAGGGTGATTTCCTACGCGTCTATATAGTTGAAGGTTCATAAGAAGAATTACCCTGTCCATGATCTCGAGTTAGCTACTATTGTTCACGCCTTGAAGATATGGCGTCATTATTTATACGATTTGCGTTGTGAGAATTATATTGATCCCCGAAGTTTGCAGCATCTGTTCAAGCAGAAGGACCTTAATTTGCGATAGAGGAGGTGGTTAGAGTTGCTAAAAGACTATGATATCACTATTTTATATCACCCGGGCAAGGCTAATGTGGTGGCCGATACTTTGAGCCGTCGGGCGGAGAGTTTGGGGAGTTTGGCTTATTTATCGGTAGCAGAGAGTCTCATGGTGATGGATGTTCAGGCCTTAGCCATCCAGTTTGTGGAATTGGATCTTTCGGAGCCCAGTCGGGTTCTAGCTTGCGCAGTCTCTCGGTCTTTCTTGCTTGATCGTATTCGGGAGTCAATTTGATGATCCTTATTTGCTTTTCATCAAGGACAAGGTTTTGCATGGCGATGCCAAAGATGTGACTATTGGTGCTGATGGGGTATTGAGGATGCAGGGTCGAGTTTGTGTACCTCATGTTGATGGGCTTCGAGAGTTGATTCTAGAGGAGGCCCATAGTTCGCGGTATTCCATTCATCCGGTGCCATGAAGATGTACCAGGATTTGAGACAGCATTATTGGTAGAGGCAGATGAAGAAAGATATAGTTAAGTTTGTGGCTCGGTGCCTTAATTGCTAGCAGGTGAAGTACGAGCACCAGAGATCGGGTGGATTGCTTTAGCAGATAGAGAATCCAGAGTGGAAGTGGGAGCGGATCACCATGGACTTTGTATCTGGGCTCCCATAGACTTTGAGGAAGTTCGATGCCATTTGGGTTATTGTGGATAGGCTGACCAAATTCGCGCATTTCATTCATGTGAGTATTACCTATTTTTCGGAGCGGTTGGCGGATATTTATATCCGGGAGATTATCTGTCTTTATGGTATTCCAATTTCTATCATTTCAGATAGAGGTACTTAGTTCACATCATGGTTCTATAGAGCTGTACAACATGACTTAGGTACTCGGATGGAGTTGAGCACAACATTTCACACTCAGACAGACGGACAGTCCGAGTGCATTATTCAGATTCTTGAGGATATGCTTCGTGCATGTATGATTGAATTTGGAGGGTCTTGGGATAAGTTCTTGCCATTGGTGGAGTTTGCCTACAACAACAGCTATCAGTCCAGCATTCAGATGGCGCCGTATGAGGCTTTATATGGTAGGCAGTATAGATCCCTGGTGGGTTGGTTTGAGCAGGGTAAGGCTAGATTATTGGGCACAAACCTGGTTCAGGATGCTTTGGAGGAGGTCAAGGTGATTCAGGATAGACTCCATACAGCCCAGTCCAGACAGAAGACCTATACAGACTAGAAGGTTCGTGATGTATCCTATATGGTTGGAGAGCGGGTTCTGCTTCGGGTTTCACCTATGAAGGGTGTCATGATATTTGGGAAGAAAGGGAAGTTGAGTCCGAGGTTTATTGGCCCTTTTGAGATATTGAGGCGTGTTGGGGAGGTTGCTTATGATCTTGCCTTACCTCCCAGCTTGGCAGGAGTTCATCCGATATTTCATATTTTGATGCTCCGGAGGTATCACAATGACCCGTCGCATGTGTAGGATTTCAGTTCAGTCCAGCTGGACAAGGATCCATCTTATGTTGAAGAGCCAGTGGAAATATTGGACAGGCAAATTCGAAAGCTGAGGTCAAAGAACATTGCATTTGTGAAGGTTCAGTGGCGGGATCAGGCGGTCGAGGAGGAGACTTGGGAGACCGAGCCGAATATGCGCAGCTGTTATCCTTATCTTTTCACTACTTCAGGTATGTCTCTATGCTCGTTCGAGGCCGAATGAATGTTTAAGTGTGGGAGGATGTAACAATCTGGCTGGTCGTTTCAAGAATTTACGCCCCGATCTCATATTAACTTCATCCCCCGTGTTTGCTTCTACTATTGTGAGTTTACGGGGAGATTTATTTGGAAATTCGGAGAGTTTTGAGACACTTAGTCCCTAAATGAGAGTTTAACTTTTAGAATTTGAACCATAGTTGGAATAGTGTGAAGACAGCCTCGGAATGGAATTCTGTTGGTTCCGTTAGCTCCGTTGGGTGATTTCGGGTTTAGGAACGAGTTCGGATTTGTGTTTTGGAGTTCCGTAGCTCATTTAGGCTTGAAATGCCGAAAGTTAAATTTTTTAAGTTTCCGGTTCGATAGTGAGATTTTGATATCGGGTTTGGAATGGAAATCCGGAAGTTGAAGTAGCTTTGTAGTGTTGAATGTGACGTGTATGCAAAATTTCAGGTTATTTGGATGAGGTTTGATAGACTTTTTGATCGAAAGCTTATTTTGAGAGTTTTGAAGTTCTTAGGCTTGAATTCGATGCTAATTGGTCAATTTGACGTTGTTTGAAGTGTTTTGAGGATTCGTATAAGTTTGTTCAGTGGTATTAGACTTATTTGTGCTTTTAGTTGAGGTCCCCGGAACCTCAGGGTGATTTCGGATGGTTGAGAGAAAGATTGGAAAATTTTGAGTTGCAGCTGAAGTTTAAGACTACTGTCATAACCGCATCTGCGGTTGAGAGGCCGCATGTGTAGAATCTAGCCGCAGATGCGGCCACATGAGGGAAGGCCAATTTCTGCAGGTGTGGTAGTTTGAGCGCACCTGCATGAGTGCAGGTGCGGTAGAAGAAGCGCAGGTGCAGCCCAAGGGAATTTAAGTGGAATCGCAGAAGCGGTCTCGCAGATGCAAATATTTGACCGCATGTGTGAAATCCCTGGCCAGAAAAAGGGCAGAATCGAGGGTTTAAGCCATAATTCATATTTTGGATTGGGAGCTCGGGAAATTGCGATTTTTGAAGAGATTTTCACCTGGGAGATTTAGAGAAATAATTCCTACCCGATTTAGACTAATTTTCATGAATCTACACTTAAATCCATCCTTTAATTTCGAATTTATGATGGAAATTGGGGGGAAATTTGAAGAAGGTTCTTAGACCTAAATTTCGAGTTTCGATTGGAAATTTGAAGTTGGATTTGGATATTTTTGGTATGGTTAGACTCGGGAGAGTATGAGGATTTTGAAAATGTAAATTTTACCCGATTCCGAGATGTGGGCCCGGAGGGCATTTTGGTTATTTTACCTAATTTCGCGTATTAGCTTAGAATTTATTTATAGAATCAGTTACTTGAAGTGTTATTTACATTAAGCAATTGAATTGAATAGATTTGAGCCATTTGGAGTCGAATACTCGTAGCAAGAACTTGGTTTCAGGTTGATTTTGAGCCGGTTCGAGGTAAGTGCTTGTCTAACCTTGTGTGAGGGAACTCCCCTTAGGATTTGGTTTGTTGATAATTGAAATGTCGTGTAGTTGAGGTGACGGGTGCGTACTTGTGTTAATTGTTGAAAATCCGTTTTCTTTAAGTAACTATAAATGTAATTTCCTTTTTCATCTCCATATCGTGTGTAATTTAAGCTTGTTATTAGTTTAGGGAAGCATGTCTAATTGCCTTATTTGCTTAAACTGCCTTAATTGGATTATGTGTGTCATGCTAGGTTAGAAATACCTATTCTTACCTTGGTATGAAATTAGAATCTGAATTGAGTATTTTCGTGTTGTTGCTGTGTGTTTACTTTGGGACTATGGGATGGTATCCCGGGAGATCCCCCTGCTTGTTTACTTTGGGACTACGGATTCGTATTTCGGGAGATCCCCTACACCTGTATTGATTTGGACTGTGGTGCGGGATACCGAGAGATCCCAGCACGTATATTGAGGATACTAAGAGATCCTTGGGATACCGAGAGATTTTCAGCATATATATTGAGGATACTAAGAGATCCTCGGGATACTGAGAGATCCCCAGTACACATATTGAGGATACCAAGAGATCCTCGGGATACTGTGAGATTCCCCGGTTGTTATCTCTGCATTGAGATGTATTTATCTTCTGTGACTTCTCTGTCTCTGTTAAAGTTGATATTGTTTCTTTTATCCTGTGTTACTTTTACTGTTGCACTTAAGTATATTGTCTTATTCTACACTGTTATATCGTGTATTTTTTCTGTAAATCTCAGTAGGGCCCTGACCTTCCTCGTTACTACCCGACCGAGGTTAGGCTTGGCACTTACTAAGTACCGTTGTGGTGTACTCATGCCCTTCCTGTGCATGTTTTTCATATGCTTATCCAAGTACTTCGACTCAGCCTTATTATCCTTGAGGCGAGGTGATCCATCAGAGACTTCGAGGTATGTCTACCGCGTCCGCAGACCGAGGAGTCCCTTTCCATTCTCGCTCATAGTATTAGGCCTTCTGTATTTATTTTTGTTAGACACTCTGGAGTTAGAATACTGTAGTTATTCCATAGCTTGTGATTTCATGAGATTCCAGGTTTTAGAAAATGTAGTTCATTTAAAGAGTTTGATTTTGTATTATTTTTGCAGTTTGGATAGTTTATTTCTGTTATTTCTTTCCGCAAATTGTTAGAATTACCTAGTCGTAGAGACTAGGTGCCGTCACGACAGTTCACGAAGGGCGAACTTGGGTCGAGACAAGAAACAAATTTTACTACCTTAATAGTTCTGTCAACTTGAAAAAGATATTTATATATGATTAGTTTAAAAGATAATTCAGTGAGATTCTTTTGCTATTAGTTAATTTAAAGACTTATTTATTTGTTCTCAGTATTAAATAAAATTTTTTTATTGAAAATCATTGTATTGGCTTATTTAAAATTTTAAATACTTGACTATAATTATAATTTAATAATAATTTTACATTAAAGGGTAGAGAAAACACTCTGATATTTTTTTGAATTTTTGAGTTTGTGGAAGCAATGGTGTTATTGACTCTTGCCAACCACTTATCTCTCGCTTTCTCTGTTAAATTCTTAAATATTTTTTTAGTTATTTCTTTTAATTACTGAGAGTCATTTTCAAATATTACACAAGAAATTCAGTAGAAAGATAATTTAAATATAATACAAAAATATGGAATTTATTATTCATTGGTTTCGAGCGCTATGACTAAGAAGTTGAAAATGTCTGTTACTCATTTTCTTTGATGGTCGGGAATTGGGAGCTGCAAAGAGGAGAGGTAAATAATAAGCTTGATTGGCTATTTAACGTGTTGCACCTCCACGAGTTGTTGGTAAGTTCGTTACGGAGCAAATATGTTTTTTCTACTTTCAAATTTCTAATATTAAGAAAATTGACGTACGAAAAATTATATTATATTATACCGTTCAAATAAAGAAATAATTAATATAATTTAAAATCTTAATTGATTTTAAAGTCCTAAATATTAGGACTTTGTACATGTTTCAAATAAGGAAAGATCTAATAACTAAATTTTGGTTGATTTTAAATTTCTAAATATTAGAAAAAAATTAAATTACTATATTAGCAGTGTGAACTCTATTTTTAATGGGTATAAAAGGCGAACGACACTATACTAAGGGCCTCCGTGCTTTTAGTATAGATATAGATATAAATTCACATAGAATTAGGCATGAATTATGTATTATTTTATGTTTTGTGGGTCTTAATAAACTTGATAGTTTTATGACTCTATCTCTTTTTTAACACATGAGAGATTTACTTTTGCACATAAGAGATCTATCTTTTACACTTAATAGATCTAAAAAGAACACTTTCTTAATTTTAACAATGTAAATGGCCATAAAGTCCCATTTTTCAGTAGTTAAATGAAGGTGATGCTCACACAAAAAATTAAAAATAGAATACTTAGCCTAAAGATGGAAATTGGTTTTATGAACAAAGCGACATCCCGGCTATAGTTAAAAACTATCACAACAACCTGTTAAGTGCTAGCCAATATGTTTCTTACAAAAATATTTCTTATGTCATATTATGAGTCATGATGGCGCCTACTAGTACGAGCTAGGCAAGCAAATTAATTTTACAATTTACCTTTTTACTCATTCTATATTCATTAGCAAATAATAATAATAATAATAATAATAATAATATTTAAACAGCAGAATTTAACATAAGCGGAAGAAAGAAGCCATAAGATATAAGAACATGAATATCTAATACAACTATTTGAACCTAGACTACCCAGAACTGGTGTCACAGTGTCACAGTCTGTCTAAGATTGTTACACACAAAGTCTGAAGAAATAACAGTACATTGTTTCTGAATAAAAGGAAAATGAAACAGGAAATAGGGATAGAGGGAGACGACAGGGCCTGCGAACGCCTGCAGGTCTACCTTGGGTCTCCTCGTGGATTGAAGGTAGCCTCCACACTACGGTCCAAAAGCTGCTCCGGGATCTGCACATAGTGCAGGGTGTAGTATCAACACAACCGACCCCATGTGCTGGTAAGTGTCTAGCCTAACCTCGGCGAAGTAGTGACGAGGCTAGGACCAGACTACCAAGTAAACACGTGCAGTTATATAATATATAGCAGAAAGTAAAGCAGAATAAACAAATAAAGGTGAGAAGGGAAAACATGCTTCGGGGAATAACAGGTACAAATAGAGAATCCAGAGAATTATAGGGAAAGTAAATCCAACTACTAACAAGGGTAAGGAAAACAAAAGCAGATTTCACTTTCAGTTCATATCTTGTTGCAGATGTGCAACTCGATCCCATTTCTTATATCATATGGTAGGCGTGTCACCCGCTCCCATTTCATGTATCTTGTGGTAGGCATACCATCCGCTCCCATTTCATTAAATCTTGTGGTAAGCATACCACTCGCTCCCATTTTATTATATCTTGTGATAGGCGTACCACCCGCTCCCATTTCATTATATCTTGTGGTAGGCGTACCACCCGCTCCCATTTCATTATATCTTGTGGTAGGCGTACCACTCGCTCCCTTTTACAAGCCGACAATAATCACAATGAATCCCATCAAGGGAACAAAAGCAACATAATAACTTCCCGGCAAGGGTAAAATACTATCAACAAACATCCCGGCAAGGGAACAATGATGATAATAGCATATGAGGTGCAATAAACCACAACAGAGTCATAGCAACTATAAAACAAGACTCACGGGCATGCTTGACATCGACGTATAGATACTTGTCACCGTGACTATACGTCATACTCCACAATTTAACACGTAGCAAATAGACATAACTCTTAATCCCTTAAGCTAAGGTTATACCAAACACTTACCTCGATGCCACGAACACAACTCACGCTTCAATTATAGCTTTATCCCTCGATTCCACCACCAATTCGCTCGTATCTAGTCACAAGTTACCTAACTACATTAATAAAAGCTAAATGAATCAATTCGAATGCATAAAAATTAATTTTTCAAAGTTTACCCAAAATATCAAAAATCGCCCCCGGACCCACATGGCCAAAACCCGAGGTTTGAACCAAAACCCGATCACCCATTCCCCCACGAATTCAAATATATAATTTATTTTGAAATCGGACCTCAAATCGAGGTTCAAATCCCCAATTTTTGAAAAACCTAGGTTCTACCCAAAAACACCCAATTTCCTCCATGAAAATCATTGATTTGAAGTTGAAATCATGTTAAAAGATGTTAAGAATTGAAGGAAGTTAGTTAAAAACGACTTACAATTAATTTGAAGAAGAAGAAATCCTTGAAAAATTGCCTAAGTATGTTTATATTTTGAGAGAATATGAAAAATGGGTTTAAAATCGTCTAAGTATAAAAGTTGCAGGTCTCTGATATGAGAATTGCGAACAGGGTTTCGCAATTGTGAACCCTTCAGAAATGCTGGACTTTTGCATTAGCGAAAGAAATGTCGCATCCGCGACTTCCGCTGCGACAAATTGGTTGCATTTGCGATCACTGGCCAGGCTGAGGAGCTTCGCATTTGCGAGGCCGGAATTTGCGAAATATCACTCGCATTTGCGAGATAAGGCAAACCTGGGCTCGTTCGCATTTGCGACCATGCGCTCGCATTTGCGACAGTCACATATGCGAGATGCGAAGCTTGCAGGTCTGATCACACCAGCAAAAATTCTGCAATTTTCTAAGTTCAAAATGCACCCCGTGGCCTATCCAAAATTTACCCGAGCTCTCGAGGCTCCAGACCAAATATACATCCAACCTAAAAAAATATCCTACGGACTTATTCATAAAATAAAATCACCAAAATAATATCATGAATATCAAATTAAACCTCAAGATCAATGAAATTTCTCAAAACTTCTTTAAACATCAAATTTGCATTTAAGGTCCGAATCACGTCAAACGGATTTTGTTTCTTACCAAACTTCACAGAATTATCTTAAATCATATATAAGACCTGTACTGGGCACCGAAACTAAACTACGGGTCTGATACCAACATGCTCTAATCAAATTTCATTTCCAAATCCTTTAAACAATTTCAAAAAATAATTTTCTTCAAAAATTCATTTCTCGGGCTTGGGACCTCGTAATTAGATTCCGGGCATACGCTCAAGTCCCATATTTTCCTACGGACACTCCGGGACCGTCGAATTACGGGTCTGGGTCCGTTTACCCAAAATATTGATCGAAGTCAAATTAATTTATTTTATAGTCAAAATTTATTATTTTTCACATATAGGCTTTCCGGCTACACGCCCGTCTGTGCATGCAAATCGAGGTGATGCTAAAAGAGGTTTTAAGGCCTTAGAACGCAGAATTTGTTTTAAAAACAAGTGATGACCCAAACGGACAGAAGAAGGAAGTACCTGAGTGGGGGGTAAGATGGGGATAACGACTCTGCATATCGAACTCGGACTCCCAGGTCGATGCCTCAGGAGGCTGACCTCTCCAATAAACACGAACAGAAGGATAACTCTTTGATCTCAACTGACGAATATACTAGTCTAGAATAGCTACCGGCTCCTCCTCATAAGACAAGTCCTTGTCCAACTGGATAGTGCTGAAATCTAACACGTGGGATATATCACCGTGATATTTTCGAAGCGTGGACACATGAAACACTTGATGCACGGCTGATAAGCTTGGTGACAATGCAAGTCTATAAGCCACATCTCCCACCCGATCAAGAATCTCAAACGGGCCAATGAACCTAGGGCTAAGCTTGCCCTTCTTCCCAAATCTCATCACGCCCTTCATAGGCGACACTCGAAGTAATACCCGCTCATCGACCATGAATGCCAAACGACGAACCTTGCGGTCAATATAGATCTTTTACTTGGACTGAGCTGTACGAACCCTATCCTGAATAATCCTGACCTTATCCAAGGCATCCTGAACCAAATCCGTACCTAACAACCGAGTCTCTCCCGGCTCAAACCATCCAACCAGAGACCGACACCGCCTACCATATAAAGCCTCATAAGGAGCCATCTGAATACTCGATTGGTAGCTATTGTTGTAGGCAAACTCTGCTAAAGGCAAAATTGATCCCACAAGCCTCCAAAGTCAATGACACAAGCTCGAAGCATATCCTCTAAAATCTAAATAGTCCGCTTGGACTGCCCGTCTGTCTGAGGATGAAATGTTGTGCTCAACTTAACCCGTGTGCCCAACTCTCCCTGAACTGCTCTCCAAAAATATGAGGTAAACTACGTACCTCAATCCGAAATGATAGACATGGGCAAACCATGAAGGTGAACAATCTCCCGGATACAGATCTCAACTAACCTCTCGGAAGAATATGATACTGCAGGGGAATGAAATGTGCTGACTTGGTCATCCTATCAATAATGACCCACACTATATCGAACTTCTTCTGAGTCCGTGGGAGTCCAGTAACAAATTCTATAGTGATACGCTCCCACTTCCACTCAGGTATCTCAATCCTCTTAAATGAACCACCAGGCCTCTGATGCTCGTACTTAACCTGCTGACAATTCAAACACCGAGCCACTTATGCAATTATATCCTTCTTCATTCTCCGCCACCAATAATGCTTCCGCAAGTCTTGGTACATTTTTGCAGTACCTGGATGAATAGAGTACCAGGAGCTATGGGCCTCCTCTAAAATCAACTCTTGAAGACCATCCACATTAGGTACACAAACGCGACCCTGCAATCTCAAAACTCCATCATCACCTATGGTAACACCTCCGTACAAGTGGGGATCATCACACTGTCGATCTCGGATACACTCCAATAATGAATAATGAGCGACTGTGCAAGCTAACACACGGTTGGGCTTAGAAATATCTAACCTCACGAACTGATTGGACAAAGCCTGAACATCCAAGGCAAGGGCTCTCTCTCCAACTGGAATATAAGCTAAACTGCCCATACTGGCTGACTTCCTACTCAGGGCATCGGCCACCATATTGGCCTTCCCGGGATGATATAAAATGGTGATATCATAGTCTTTCAACAACTCTAAACACCTCCTCTGCCTCAAATTCAACTCGTTTTGCTTGAAAAAATACTGCAAGCTCTTGTGATTCGTGAACACCTCACATGTCATGCCATACAGATAATGCTTCCAGATCTTCAATGCGTGGACAATGGCTGCTAATCCCAAATCATGAACCGGATAGTTCTTCTCATGAATCTTTAACTGGCGCGAAGCATAAGCAATGACCTTGCTATCCTACATCAACATCGCACTAAGCCCAATACGAGATGCATCACAATAAACTATATATGGGCCTGAACCTATGGGCAAAGCCAATCCTGTTGTCGTAGTCAAGGCTGTCTTGAGCTTCTAGAAGCTCGCCTCGCACTCATCTGACCATTTAAATTGGGCACCTTTCTGGGTCAACCTGATCATCGGGGCTGCAATAGGTGAAAACCCCTCCATGAACCAACGATAATAGCCTGCCAAACTTAGAAAACTTCGGATCTCTGTGGTTGATATGGGTCGATGCTAGTTCTTGACCGCCTCTATCTTCTTTGGATCTACCTGAATACCCTCTGCTGAAACCACATGCCCCAAGAAAGCAACTGAACCCAACTAGAACTCACACTTTGAAAACTTTACATACAGCTGACTATCTCTCAGAGTCTGAAGAACCACTCTCAAATGTTGCCTATGCTCCTACTGACTGCGGGAATAAATCAAGATATCGTCAATGAAGACTATCACGAACGAATCCAAGTAAGGCCCGAACACTCGATTCATCAAATACGTAAAGGTTTTTAGGGCATTCGTCAACCCGAATGACATCACCAAGAACTCATAATGTCCGTACCGAGTGTAGAAAGCCATCTTAAGGACATCGGATGCCCTAATCTTCAACTGATGGTAGCCCGATCTCAAGTCGAACTTAGAAAACACTTGGGCACCCTGAAGCTGGTCAAACAAATCCTCAATCCTCGGCAATGGGTACTTATTCTTGATTGTGACCTTGTTCAATTACCGATAATCTATACATATTCTCATCGATCCGTCCTTCTTCCTGACAAACAACACCGGCGTACCTCACGACGATACACTGGTTCTAATGAAGCCCTTATCAAGCAAGTCTTGCAACTGCCCATTCAACTCTTTCAACTCAGGAAGGGCCATGCGATATGGCTGAATAGAAATGGGTTGAGTGCCCGGAGCCAGGTCAGTGCAAAAATCAATATCCCTGTCGGGTGGCATACCCGGTAGGTTCGAAGGAAATACCTCAGGAAACTCACGAACTACAGGCATAGAATCAGTGGAAGGGACCTCGGCACTAGAATTACGAACGTATGCCAAATAGGCCAAACACCCCTTCCAGACCATTTGCCGAGCCTTCATATATGAGATAACACTACGGGTAGAATGACCAGGAGTCCCTCTCCACTCTAAACAAGGTAATCCCGGTAGGGCTAAGGTCACAGTCTTGGCATGACAATCCAAGATGGCGTGGTAAGGTGACAACCAGTCCATCCCTAGTATGACATCAAAATCGACCAGTAATAATAAGTCTACTCGGGCCTCAACACCCTCGATAAAAACCACGCAAGAACGATAAACACGATATACCATAATAAAATCACCCATGGGGGTGGACACATAAACAGGAATACTCAGAGAATCACTGGGTACGACCATATACGGTGCAATATAAGATGACACATAAGAGTAGGTAGACCCTGGATCAAATAGCACTGAAGCACCCCTACTACAAACCAAAATCATACATGTGATAACTGCATCAGAAGCCTCAACCTCCGGCCTAGATGGAAGAGCATAAAATCGGGGTTAGGCCCCACCACCCTGGACTACCTCTCTGGGATGGCCTGCAGCTGGCTGGCCTCCACCCCTAGCAGCCTGAGCTCTACCTCTAGAACCTCTACCTCCACCTCTAGCACCTCTAACCCCACCTCTGGTTGGCTGGGCGGGCCGTGGAACACCTGGTGCCTGAACCATAGCATCGAAACCTGCTACTGCGACTAAGTACCCACTAACCTCGGACAAGCCCTCCGGATATGACTGTACTCACCACACTCAAAGCATCTACCAGAGTGCTGCGGTTGAGGAAACTGAGACTGACCCTGATGACCTGAATGACCACCCCGAAAACTCTGGAGCGGCGGTGCACTGTAGGGCTGCTGATCAGAATATTCTGTATGAGAACCACGGCCACCTAAAACACCGTGAGAAGCCTGAAGCACTGACTGAAAAGGCCTAGGAGGATGGCCTCTACCATACGAATCCCTACCTCTAGATGAGGTACCACTGAATCTGCTTAAATGATGGGGCCTCTTATCAGACCCCTGACCGCCTCCCCGTGATAAAACCATCTCGACCCTCCTGGCCACATTGGCTGCCTCTTGGAAAAAATATCATTCCCCGTCTCCTTAGCTATCTGAAGATGAATCGGCTGAATAAGTCCATCAATAAACCTCATCACTCTCTGACTCTCGGTGGGAAGTATGATAAGAGCATGATGAGTGAAATCGATGAATCTGGTCTCATATTGGGTAACGGTCATAGAACCCTGCTGGAGACACTCAAACTGCCTCCGATAGGCCTCTCTCTAAGTGATAGGGAGAAAATTCCCCAAAAATAGCTGCGTGAACTGCTCCCAAGTCAAAGCTGGTGATTCAACCGGTCTAGCCAAGCAATAATCTCTCCACCAAGTCTTGGCAAAAAGTAGCAAAATCGACCCCATTGGTCTCAATTATCCCCATGTTTCTGAGAACCCCATGACAATTGTCTAGATAATCCTAGGATCCTCAGTAGAGGCACTGCTGAAAGTAGTAGTGAAGAGCTTGGTGAACCATTCCAATATCCACAAAGTATCGGCAAACATAGATGCTCCATTACTGGCCTGGGCTACCACACCCGGCTGAGCTGCTCCAACTAGCTGAACTGCTGGAGTCCGAAACTGGGGAGCTACCTGCTCCGGAGTGCGAGTAGCAGGAGTCTGAGCTCCTCCTCCAGCCTGAGAGATGACTGGTGCTACAGGAAGCAAGCCTGCCCAGGTGACACTCTCCATAAGGCCTACTAGATGGACCAGAGCATCCTGAAGAACTAGGGTGGCAATAAACCCCTCTGGAACCTAAGCTGGGCCCACCGAAACTGCTGGGGCCGGAACCTCATCATCAAAATAAACCTGAGGCTCTGTTGCTGCTGCTACTACTCGGGGTTGAGCTCTGCCCCTACCTCAGCATAGCCTCGACCTTGACCTCGCCCTATGCCTTTCGTGGGAGCTGCTGCTAGGGCTCGGGCTGCTGGTCAGCGGATGAGGAAGCGCACGTTCTTGGCATCTGCGAGAGAATAAAATATAAATTCAATTAGCATTGAGAAACCAAATCGCACAACAGGAAAGAAAAGATGTGAAATGTTCCTAACTCTGTAGCCTCTGGAGGATAAATACAGACGTCTCTGTACCGATCCCTCAGACTCTACTAAGCTTGTCTATGAACTGTGAGACCCATGTAACCTAGAGTTCTGATACGAACTTGTCACGACCCAGATTTCCACCCTCGGGAGTCGTGATGGCGCCTACTAGTACAAGCTAGGCAAGCCCAATTAATTTCACAATTTACCTTTTTACTCATTCTAATTCATTAGCAAATTTTAATAATAATAATAATAATATTTAAACAGCGAAATTTAACATAAGCGGAAGAAAGAAGACATAAGCTATTGGAACATGAATATCTAATACAACTATTTGAACCTCGACTACCCAGAACTGGTGTCACAATGTCATAGACTGTCTAAGATTGCTACACACAAAGTCTGAAGAAATAATAGTACATTGTTTCTGAATAAAAAGGAAAATGAAACAGGAAATAGGGATAGAGGGAGACGACAGGGCCTGCGGATGCCTGCAGGTCTACCTTGGGTCTCCGCGTGGACTGAAGGTAGCCTCCACACTACGGTCCAAAAGCTGCTTCGGGATCTGTACATAGTGCAGAGTGTAGTATCAACACAACCGACCCCATGTGTTGTGGCGAAGTAATGACGAGGCTAGGACCAGACTACCAAGTAAAAATATGCAGTTATATAATATATAGAGGAAAGTAAAGTAGAATAAACAAATAAAGGTGGGAAAGGGAAATATGCTTCGGGGAATCACAGGTAAAAACAGAGTATCCAGAGAATTATAGGGAAACAAAATCCAACTACTAACAAGGGTAAGGAAAACAAAGGCGGATTTCACTTTCAGTTCACATCTTGTTGCAAGCTTGCAAGCCGATCCCATTTCTCACACAATTTCATTTATGTCGTGGTAGGCATACCACCCGCTCCCATTTCATATATCTTGTAGTAGGCGTACCACCCGCTCCCATTTCATTATATCTTGTGGTAGGCGTACCACCTGCTCCCATTTTATTATATCTTGTGATAGGCGTACCACCCACTCCCATTTCATTATATCTTGTGGTAGGCGTACCACCCGCTCCCGTTTTATTATATCTTGTGGTAGGCGTACCGCTCTCTCCCATTTTATTATATCTTGTGGTAGGCGTACTACCCGCTCCCTTTTACAAGCCGACAATAATCACAAGTGATAGCTTATATGGGTCCACCAAACAATAAAGCACCTAGTCCTCTATGAGATTGATACGTTGAAAGCAGTAAAGACTAAATGTAAAGGAGGCCAGAGATTTTCTACGTGGAAAAATCCCACACATTGGGATAAATAATCACGACCTACTCTTATAGGCTTTTAACTCAACTAACTTGTAATTTACCTATTACAAGCCACTTTGCAATACTACCTGTCACACCTCCTTTTTTACTACACCCGTAAGGGCATAAAGGAGTTTTTCCAATTAAAGGATAATTAGAACGGGTTTATTATTAATATTCAGAGTCGCCGCTTGGGAGATTAATGGTGTCCCAAGTCACCGGTTGAATCCTGAACCGAAGAAAATATGACTCTGTTAACAGTCTGCGAACCAGAAATCCGAGTAAGGAATTCTGTTAACCCGGGAGAAGGTGTTAGGCATTCCCGGGTTTCGTGGTTCTAGCACGGTCGCTCAACTGTCGTGTTTAGCTTATTTACCTGATTTTATTATATGATGAACCTATGTGCCAATTTTAACTTTTAACCGTTTTTTTATTCAAATTTTAAAGAAAGTTGAACGTCGTTTAAAACGTGTCTTTGGATCGCGTCACATGAAATGCACTTGCAATCCTAAACACATTTTATTCAACGTTGGGATTTGATTTGGGTCACATGAAATGCACACCTGATTTTAGGAAGGTAGTTTTATTAAAACTGCGCCTAAAGAGACTAACGCGTTATTATTTTAGGGAGAGCCGTGAAATTCGCTAAACGGCCCATCCCGAATTCTAAGTATTTTGTAATTCAAACATTTATTGAGGGTCCCGCAATGTACGCGTTTTGTTTAGCGAGGCTCGTCTCATTTATTTTAAAGCCAACCTAAAAGACTACGGTTTTTCTACCTTGTATTGTCCCTAATAGTAAAGAAAAGGTTTAGGCTCCACCACTAATGAACGGGCAAATCAATTGAAATGCCTTCGGTGTTTTGGGCTCACGAGCGGACCAATGTCTATTTGGCTAAAGTACTTCGAGACCCTGAATCTCTGGGCCAACCTGGAATCTAGTTTCCAGAGGGGATTTCAATTTCAATAACACACATAGACCAACACAGCCTAAAAAATTTGTTCCACATGATTTGAACCCATATGCTATTAATGAAGAATATCAGACGATCATTGCATTGAATCTGTATCAGGACAAATTGCAATTTCCATTTCTATCTCGACGCCTCAAGTGCCAACTTTGACCAAACGAGACACAATTGTTAGGTATCCAAACTAGTGATGATTAGAAGAACAATCCGACTTTACCCCAATTCTATCCGTCCAATCTAGGATATTAATTTTATTAGACTAAGTTGATAACAGACCTATTATTTTACTGAGCTACTGATCATATGATTGGCCTAATGCTCAAATATTTCGGGGATTTAACATTGGAACACTTTAACAGCTGCGTTTAACTTATCAAAACCAAATTCTAGGCCTGGACTGATGTTTATGCCCAGTTTTCGATTTAGTAAGCAATTATCAAATGAGATCAAACTACAGTACATCAGGGGAATGAATTCCAGTTCAAAATTAACAGTCTAGTACAAATCAAGCAGTTCACATCAGTTGGAAACAGTACTAATTAAACAATTCCCGGTCCAATACAACTCAAACAAAAAAGCTAAGCAACTACAAATCAATTGACTGAATATAACTGCACGCATTCAAACGAGCCTAGATCTGGATTGGTACTTCATTTCATCCCAATTCTAAATTATATCAGTGTGAGTTCTAACATGTTGATTCAGTTCTAATACCTCGAGTCTGAGGACATACCTGGAGAGATATAAAAATGAAGAAGAGGTAATCAGCTAAGTAGCGACTAACAGCAACTCAAACTCCAGGCAATTAGATCAATTTTGGTTCCAAAACAATACAGCAAACCCATGACCGATTGAAAACAGATCACACACCAAACATCAAATAAAACCACATGCAATTGGATCGAGCTTCGCTCGAAATCAACCACAATTCCTTGAATTCAAACTAGATCAGATTTAATAGATGCTTAAAACATTTCTAATCTCATGTTGACTGTAATTTGATCTAGAGTCAGATTTCAAACTCCAATTCTAAGAAATTCCAATGAAACAGTGTTGTTTTTGGATTTTTGAAGATTTTTGTTGTTTTTTGGTTTTCTGTAGAAAAACTAAAATCTAGAAGAAGGGTTTTGAACTTTCTATTGATTTCAAATTCAAGATCTAGGCTCAGATCTGAAAAGTGGGTTTTGGGGGGAATTTTTGGGGTTCCAAACTTGTTCATTAAGGCAAAAGGCATGCCATTTTATAGGCACAAATGAGGGCCAGCCTCAGATTTTCTATTTTTCTTTCTAGTCCCTCTTTTTGTTCAGATTAGTCCTCTAATTCTTGACTTGTGTCTCAAGTTAGTATACTATGTTTCTTGCAATTACAACTAAAGCCCTATCCTAGAATGTTCTAGGGTGTTCCTTATCTTCTACTACAAGAGTCCACTATTTGATTACCCATGTTACGTCTCCTTTATTTGCTGAAATCACTAACCTACCCCCAGTTAACTGACCCTAATCCCCTTAACACTAGTTAAAGCTAACGACTATAACCAATCTCTTAAATCTAAACTAGTTGCTGAATTTCAAATCACCAATTACCATTAACAATCACACTTCAATGCAAACTTAACATATTAACAACACCAAACATAGATTCAAACAATTCACAACAGAGAAAAATCGATAATAGACCTTGATTGAAGCTGAAAATATATCAAACCAAACATAAACCAACCCCATGGATAACTACCCAAAACAACATCAGAGATGTATTTTCCAAGTTTTATACAGTCCCCCTTTCATTAACAGCCTTTTCCTTTAAAGAGTTCAAACACAGTATTATGAAGAAAAGGTCATACTTTGAAATTTCAAAATGCAACAAAATGGCCTTTGACTCTCATTCTCAGCAAAACAGAACTACCCATTCGTTTAAGAACTAAGGAAAATCTTGAAGAACATAACCAATATTGAATCAAACAGAGTAAATTCCAATCTACTAATCAAACTAAAACCAGAAATCAAAACGAACTAGAATTAAGCAATCAATCAGAACCTGAAATCAAAACAGAAGTGAAAAAACTAAACACGAAAATTAAACTAGAAATTAGCAAATATCAGAATAGAAGCAACAGAAGAGAATTAAAAAAAAAAAAGAAAAATCAAACTCATTGCCATGGCTCAAAATTCTTTTGCCTTTTGATTTAACATCTGAACAATTCTGGTGATATTTGACCGCCATTGACGCCTGATTCCGTATGAGGGAAGCGAGGAGGTTACGTGGTGTGAATTTGGGGTCGATTGGACAAACTTGTGTCTTGGCTGAAAATTTCGATTTAACTTTCAAAACATTTGGTTGATATTCGAAAGCCAGTGGTTGTAGATTTGGGATGAAGGGGTGGAAGAGACTGAGGGTGTGTTTTTGGTGAGGTTTGGAGGTGGCGCCGCCGTGCACGGTGGTGGCGCCGCCTAGGGTTTCAAGGATTTAGGGATTTTGATAGGGATTTGGAGGATTTCGAGTGTAGATATGGAAAGAGGAGGGAGGAAGGAAACTTTGGTAAAAAGTTGGGCATTATTGGACGTTGGTTGCCGCCGGCGGCGATTTTCGGCCGGCAGCATTAGGGCAGAGGGCGGCGGAAGGGAAAGGGTGGTGTTACATGGAGGCAGGTACGAGGAAGAGAAGTTGTGTCTAGGGTTGGATAATTTTTGGACAGTTTTATTATTTGATTTGAATTGATGAGAGCCGTTGGATGAAAAGAAAATGAACGGCCTGGATTGACCTTGACCAGATTGACGTCGTTTGGCTACTCACTGAATTGGACCGGGTGGGGTGACCGTTTGGGTCGGTCTCGTTTGGACATGGGTGAAGTCAATTAAATGGCCCAATTAGGCATTATTAAGGCAGCCCCTTTTAATTGCTTTTGTTCTCATTTTTTATTTCTTTTATTTATTTTTGTATTTCATTTTATATTTTTTTCGAATTTTATAAAAATACAAAAATTAAAATGAAACCTAATTTATTTCCAAAATTAATCTAATTAATTCCTACAAAATTGATTAAATCCTATTTAGAAGTAGACTCAACAATTAGCAATTAAAAATACAAAAGTGGACTATTTTTGTTATTTTCTTCATGTTTTGTTCTAAAAATAACTTAACCACTAATTAATCCTAAAATATGAAATTAAATGCAAATGTCAAGTATTTTCTTTTTCATATGAATGCACAAATAAATGCAAACAATTAACATAAAATATCATAAAAATTCAAGAAATTATTTTGTTTGAATTTTTGGGAATAATCCACTTAGGGCAAAAATCACGTGCTCACACTACCGATTGCAAAGACTTCAAACTAACTTGTGATACAACCACCACAAGCCACTCTCTAACTCTCCTAGTTACAGAGGATCAACCTATGACTATTCCTAGCCACAACGCAAACTCCAAAATTTATGAATTTGGTTTGTTCCTAAAACAATGCTTCTAAGAAAGCAAAATATGAATTACAACGTAGAACAATTAACAAGATTATAACTCAACTGTGGATGTACATAAGACTTCGTTTAGAAACTGATCCTTAGTGGAGTTGTCTTCTTGTTATTGAAACACCAGTGATTTTAATATCGGATGAAAATGCTTCTTCTTCCTAAGAGAATATCACTGAATGCACAAATCCTAGTGTGTCTTGCACCAGGTTGTTTTATCATAAAAGATGTCACAATAGTTAGTGATGTCAACTCGTGGTGTACTTTGTTCAGTGAGAAGTGACTGTTGTACTGTCTGCACAACCACTTTTGGGGAGGTGCGTTCCAGCTGGACTTTGTGCTTCTGTCATGGCATACCAATGAACCATGTCCTGGAAATTCTGTCAAGACATAATTATGGACTAGGCCCTAGTTTTGTTCTTTTCCTGAATAATTTCTTCTGCTACATTCTAGATGTGTACTTTGACATGTACTCCTGTCAGAAAACCCCAAGGGAGGAGGTCCATGTTGTGTTTCTCTTTATGTTGAATGTGTACAGTCACTGACTTGTGCTTTTGCACGGAGATTCCTAAGGTATCAGGTCATCGGATCCCTTTTGTATCCTTCATGTGGTCGTTCATAAATTTGCTAATGTTCAAGTTTTGACATGTTCATATGAGATGTGTATCCAGTACTGCAGGTTCTCTATTTGGTTTTTTACAACAAGTTTGTTAAATCATCAAAACATAAGAAGCATAAAATTAAGTAAAACCTATCAATTTCCCCGTTTTTAATGATGACAAACTTAAGTATGGACAGCATTTGTTTAAAGCAGAAATAACCAGATGAGATGCCAGAAATACACGAAGTTCCCCCTTAATCTCAGAAGTTCCAGTTCCCCCTTAATCTCGGAAGTTCCTACTAATTTTTCCCTTTTTGGCATCATTAAAAAGAACAACTAGGAAGAAGAGCACATGCATATGATAAGCATAAAGAAGTCTAACACAGCTAGCTCATGCCACATATGTGCACACAACATGACATAAAAGCGAAGCCAGAGGAATACAATATTGTACATGCAAAGAAAGCGGAGTTGTTTCATTAATGTTTACATTGGACTGACCAAGTCAGGAGCTGTAATGGTTAATTCCAACATGCCATCACACAAAAACAACACACATAAACACCAGTAAAACAGCAGCCACAGAAAATTTGAACAAGGAAAAGGATAGACACTGAGGGGAATCCTAGGGAGAGCTAAAGGAGGGAGGCTTGGAGGAAGAGACAAAAATGGTTTTAAGAATCAAGTCCAGTCTGGCATTTGCATCCAGTTGTTCTTCAAGTAGATGAGCCTGGAGTCTCTCATTTTCCTTTCTCAGTTGGGCAATCTCCTCATTTACAGAATCAGGTTCCTTAGCTGCTTGGCTGAGCTGAGTTTCTAGGATGGCATTTCGATCCCTCAGCCTTCGTATTTCCTCAGAGGCTACATTTTGGGAGGTTATCAGCAGAGAGATGGTCGAGATGCTTCCACCAACTCTTTCTATACATTCACATTCCTCTAGAGTGGTCTTAGAGAATATCTGCTTGCATGTGCCCACTCTAGGATTTCCTAGGGGAACCTTGTAGAATCTGAACACTTGAGTGAGAAGAAATCCATAAGGTAACCCATGATTTCCACCCTTAAAATTTGCCACCTTCTACATATGATCTATTATGATTGCTGGCAAATTGATTGGCACAAACTCATCAAGTGCCTCTATCAAGACGAAATTTGATTTTGTAGCAATGGAGCACCTCTCAGAGTGGGGTAGGAGCACTTTATTGACCAGTTCAAAGAGAAGCTGGTACTCAAGAAGCAATATCTTCTTATGGACCTGTTCCCCCTGTTGAATAGCTTGCTCTTTTATGATGGCTCTCCAAAAATTTATTCCACAGACATCCTTAACTAAGGACACACCTTCACATGGAATTCTGAGAATTTAACCCAACATTGAGTACAATATTCACTCCATTTACAAGCACCGGATGTGATCCTCCTCAACAGTAAAAAAAGATACATAGAGGGTTTGCACTGCATCTTCGTATACCAGAGGTATGCTCCCTTAAAATAGATGTTCCCATTGTTGAAACTCCACAATCTCCAGAATTTGTCTCATGCCTGCCATATCCGAAATTGCATGATCATATGTTCGGCCCCACAGCACCTTTTGAGTTCTTAACCTCTGCCACCATAGATTACCATCACAGGACAAGGATTTTGAGGAACCGGGTTCCTTAACTATTTTCCTTTTTTGTTTACTAGTCCCTTCGGCAAACTTTCCTTTCTAGCTTGTTGCCCCCATAGTATTGTCTTCAGACACTGCTAGCTCAGTTTGACTCCGTTTAGACTTGCAGCTATTTTTCACTGATACCCCTTTCTATTCTTCAATAGTTTCCTTACTTATTATAGAGTGTTGCACCAATGAACCAGGTTCTTTAGAAGCATCTTTATCTGTCCGACTTACTAACGCACTATTGATGAATTCCTTTGGGTTCATTTTCCTCCTTTTCCTTATCTTGACACTCCTCTTACTTTTCTGCAATGGGGATTCAGAATTCTCTTGCTGAAGTGACTTGGAGATGGGTGATTTGGAGGATGACTCCAAGAGCTTGGAATAAGCAGGAGGTGCAGTAGTGGGTTTGCAAGGAGAAAAGTCAGGTTCATCAGGAGCCTTTCCTGAAAGTATCTCATGAGCTAACGACTCGAGGAGTGTTGTGGTTCTTATATCTTCTAGGAATGGAACTCGTTCCTCCTGATATTCAGACAAGAGATATTCTCCTTCATTCATCATATGTTCATCAGCTATAGCTATGATGCTATGAGCTGCTTCCTTTTCAGGTGACTCCTTAAGAGTTGCTGATTCCAACATAGATGAGTTCAGATACTGATCAGGATCTTCCTCAGGGACTTCTGACACTTGATGAGTAAGGCTTTCTGTCTAATTCTTGATGAGATCGTAGGATTGACTAATCATAGGTTTCCCAAAATAATGATAAACAGGATTTCTCAGAAATGGGAAGACTGTAGGAGTAGAGAAGGAATCAAGAGTGGGTAAGGTGATAGACGACATGAAATAGTGGTGTTCAAGGAATGGTTTCAAAGGTGATAGTGAAGTGGGAGCGGTGATAATGGTGGTAGAATGACATGATTGTTCAATCTCCATTAGATGAGAGCTTCGTAGATGAGCAAGGAGATAAAAGAGACATATAAGAAGAGGATCCTGGTTCTACAAAGAGGATGAAAGTTCATGACTTACTGTGAAATAGAAGGAGAGTTTTATTGGAAAAAGAACTAATGATGAGTTCTGAATAGTTCTAAAAATGGTAGTAGGTTTGTGGGGAAGTGTTACTGTGCAGAGGATGAAAGGATTTGACAGACAAGATATGACACACAGACGCTGAAAAGTCAAATTATGTGGCAGCTGAGTCACAAAATATTTATATGTTTTTTTTAGAAAAGGGCATGCAAAATTAAGCACATTACTACTAACCTGGGGTACAGGGACCTGATCCAGAACAAATTTTTTGAATAAGTTTTTGGTTGCTCCTCTCTCTTCACCTTTCACACCTGTGCCTTTAGCTTCTATGATCGTGTGTGTTTACCTGCAACGGTATTGATGTGAGCTAGGCTTGGTCAGAAAATACTTTAGCTGTTTTTACCTGGTGCTGTCTTACATAACCAATTGATGGCAGATCAGGTTCTTCATTTGGTCCTTGTAACTCCATCTTCACATTTGGTTGATCTAGAGTTCTCTACTTGAGGCTTTGATGCAGATGTCTAGAATTTTGTCTTATGTTCCTTCAATATGCTTGATCCTTTTTTTTAATTTGAAAACCTTATTCAGTTGTTGATGAAGCCATATGAGTTTTGCTTCATTGTTTCCCAAGGGATGAGGCATGAATCATGACAAGAGAACCGTTCCAAAAGTGCTTTCCTTTTCCATAGAAAAACACTTTGTGTTCTGTTGCTTATGTAGTGCCACGAGATGCATCTTTTCTTCTTCCTTCAGCTTCAATGGTAGCAAATGACATACCAGGTTCTTTGTGAGACATGGAAGGTGATGATGTGTCATCTCTTGCCAGTC
The DNA here is from genome assembly GCA_026770625.1 of Nicotiana glauca. NCBI lineage: Eukaryota > Viridiplantae > Streptophyta > Magnoliopsida > Solanales > Solanaceae > Nicotiana > Nicotiana glauca. Next base: position 189,890 of record MU785919.1, read on the forward strand.
TCCTTTCATCTTGCTCACTCTATCGCCTTCCTAATTTAAAGCCTTGGATGTTTTCCAGAGGCGGGATTGGTTCCTCATATTGATCATCGCGGTTTCTTTATTGACAAAAGCAGAGTGTTTTGCTAAATACCCCATGAGCATTTCCTGCCATTTTGCGCTTCCTTTGTTGGAGCCCTTATGGTCTTGTTTTGTGGATTGCACTCTAGAAGACGTCCTTAGCTCGTCCTTTTGCATTGAGCTCCCCAAGATGACCCTTCTTGTTGTCAAGCCCAGGGCATTTTCTTCCAATTTGATATCTCCTGATGAGTCTTGATTCATGAGGCACCTGGTTCGACACATGTTCTTTAAGTAGAGAGCAATGTTCATTTCTTTTGCCCGGAGTTTCTTGGCAATTCCTTAGACGAGGAGCACAGTCCATACAACAATTTCCAGATCCGTTCTTTCTTTCTGCTACACCATTTTGGTTATGCAATCCTCGGAGTTTGAGAGAACATCCCCATTCGAGTGCCAAGCAAACCTTTCTACCTTTTCATTTACTTGAGAATGTAACCTTTACTTCCTTCTTAATGATGCATTCCTTTCATGCAGGGCTTTCAATGAGAAGAGATTCATGATGTTTTCAGCTGCGTGCTTTAAGCATCCACTATCCATAGTCCATCGCAGTCTGTTTCCTCTCACTGTTCCCTGCTCATGCAAATCAAGGGTTAGATTTAGGAACCCAAACTAGTTTGGATCCCTTGTTATGATAAAAAGGATGAATGAGGGATTTCCTAGTCCATGTAGGCAACATCTACTTTTTGCGAGTGGTACCTGGTCCCTTTTCAGTTGTCACTCTATCAGAAAACACTTTGTTTTTCTGGGCAGACTGAACCCTGGCTTGGCAATTTTCCTTAAAATTCCCATTGTTCCCATAGTGGGTACATAGCCAGTTATCAGGTACAGTGACATACTTGCTGTGTGGGTTGTAGGGAGTTTTCTCCCTTTGGAACCCGATGCCCTGTTTATTTCCACTATTGTTGAGATACATGGCAGTGACTGTATCTGAGGACCATGTCCATTTCAAGGATTTTTCAAAGATCATTTCTTACTTTCTCCAACTCAGCTTGAAGTTGCTGATTTCTCTCGAGTTCATTGCAAAGACTGGTTTTCACATTAGTTAACTCATGTTCAAGCATGATGTACGATTCACTAGCTACTTTCTTTCCTTTCCCAAGACTTACATTCCTATGTTCTCTATTGAGTCCCTCAATAGTTTCCTCTAAATCAACGCATGTCACTAGAAGGTCATCTCTTTCCTCCTCGGTGGAGGTAATTTTTTCTTCTAAGGAGTGTTTCTCATTGCTAAGACCTTCTATTACTTCTTTTAGATCAACGACTACTACCATCAGGTCGTCGCTCTCATTCTTCACACTGGCTATTTTTTCATTCAGGGCCTCCTTCTCTAATTCAAGATTAGCTATAGTATCATTTAAGTCCACTACACAGACTACTAGATCATCTCTAGATTGCTCTGCCTCTCCTAGTTTTGTGGTCAGGATCTCCTTATCATTTACAAGGCTATAATAGGCATCAATTAGGACATTAAAATATCTTAGCTTCTTGGAAGATTAGGATTTTGGATTTCTCTGAACATCCCTGAAGTTTACCTCATCGTCTTCATCTTATTCATCATCATCGTCTGACTGGGCCATTAGAGCGAATAGTGAATTGTACTTTGTTGTTTTAGTTTCCAGTGCCATTATGGAACTATTTTTTGCATTTGATTCCCTTTCAGATTCACTTGAGGAATCTCCCCAAGCGGCAAGAGCCTGCTTAACGATGTTGTATGCAACACTTTTTTGATTGAATCTTTTCTCTGGAACCAGGTTCCTTTTCCTGCTTTGTCAAGATTGTGCTTGTACTGCTCCTGTTTCGCGAGTGGGCAGTCTTTGACGAAATTCCCTGGCTTTCCACATCCGTAACAGAGATCGTTGTTCCTTATTTTACTTGAACCGCCGCACTTTGGTATGCCACCATTTCTTCGAACCATTTTTTAAAATCTCTTCGTAAGATAGGCCATGTCACTATCTTTATCACTTGAGTCACTCCTTTCAGCCTTAAGCATCGGGTTCTTTTCCTTTTAGGCTCTCTTTTTTCACTGTCTTTCTTTCTTTTCATCTCGTATGTTTTCAGATTACCAATCAACTCATCCATGGTTAGAGTCTGTAGATCTTTAGCTTCTGTGATGGCATTTACCTTACTTTCCCAAGATCCATGTAGAATACTGAGAATTTTCCTTACAAGCTTGTTTCTGGGAATGACATCTCCAAATGAGTGAAGCTCATTTATGATAGAGGTCAATCTGGTGTGCATATCTTGTATGGACTCATCATCCTTCATCCTGAATAGCTCTTATTCAGTGGTGAGCATATCGACCTTGGATTGTTTGACTTGAGTGGTTCCCTCGTGTGCAGTTTGTAAGGCTTCCCATATTTCTTTGGCAGTATCGTAAGTTGCTACTCTGTTGTACTCATCATGTCTTATGCCACATATCAAGATTTTCTTGGCACGATAGTTCTTTTATATAGCTTTTCTGTCAATGTCGTTGTACTCCCTTCGTCCTTTGGGTACCAATGGTCCTGCTTCTTCAAGTTTCTTCATGGGAACATGTGGACCATCACAAATGATGTCCCACGGTTCTCAATCTTCAGCCATTATGAAGTCATGCATCCGAGTCTTCCACCATCCGCAGTATTGACCATTGAATCTGGGAGGTCTATAGGTTGATTGTCCTTCTTCAAAGCTTGGTGGAGCAGCCATTTAGGATCCTTCCTAGGTGTTAGCTTGATAGGAGGAACCTGCTCTGATACCAATTGATAGCTTATATGGGTCCACCAAATAATAAAGCATTTGGTCCTCTATGAGACTGATACGTTAAAAGCAGTAAAGACTAAATGTAAAAAAGGCCAGAGGTTTTCTACGTGGAAAAATCCCACAAAAAGGGGATAAAAAAACCACGACCTACTCTTGTAGGCTTTAACTCAACTAACTTGTAATCTACCTATTAGAAGCCATTTTGCAATACTACCGATTGCAAAGACTTCAAACTAACTTGTGATGCAACTACCACAAGCCACTCTCTAACTCTCCTAGTTATAGAGGATTCAACTTATGAATATTCCTAGCCACAACGCAAACTCCAAAGTTTTACGAATTTGGTTTGTTCCTAAAACAGTGCTTCTAAGAAAGCAAAATAGGAATTACAAGGTAGAACAATTAACAAGATTACAACTCAACTATAGATGTACATAAGACTTCGTTTAGAAACTGATCCTTAGTGGAGTTGTCTTCTTGCTCTTTACACACCAGTGATTTCAATGCCGGATGAAAATGCTTCTTCTTCTCGAGAGAATATCACTAAATGCACAAATCCTAGTGTGTCTTGCACCAGGTTGTTTTATCAAAAAAGATGTCACAATAGGTAGTGATGTCAACTCGTGGTGTACTTTGTTCAGTGAGAAGTGACTGTTGTACTGTCTGCACAGCCACTTCTGGGCAGGTGCGTGCCAGTTCTGTCAGGGCATACCAATGAACCATGTCTTGGAAATTCTGTCAGGACATAATTATGGACCAGGTCCTAGTTGTATTCTTTTCCTGAACACTTTCTTCTGCTACGTTCCAGCTGTGCACTTTGACCTGTACTCCTGTAAGAAAACCCCAAGGGAGCAGGTCCCTATTGTGTTTCTCTTTATGTTGAATGTGTACAATCACTGACTTGTGCTTTTGCACGGAGAACCCTAAGGGATCAGGTCATCATATCCCTTTTGTGTCCTTCATGTGGTCGTTCATCCATTTGCTAATGTTCAAGTTTCGACATGTTCATATGAGATGTGTATCCAGCACAGCAGGTTCTCTATCTGGTTCTTTACAACAAGTTTGTTAAATCATCAAAACATAAGAAGCATAAGATTAAGTAAAACCCATCAACAAGGAATCCTAGCAAGGGAACAAAAGCAACATAATAACTTACCGACAAGGGAACAATGATATTTCAACAACATCCCGGCAAAGGAACAATACTATCAACAAACATTCCGGCAGGGAACAACGATGATAATAGCATATGAGGTGCAATAAACCACAACGGACTCATAGAAACTATAAAACAAGACTTACGGGCATGCTTGACACCGATGTATAGATACTCGTCACCATGCCTATACGTCGTACTCCACAATTTAACACGTAACGAATAAAAACAACTCATAATCCCTCAAGCTAAGGTTAGACCAAACACTTATCTCAATGCCACAAACACAACTCACGCTTTAATTATAGCTTTACCCCTCGATTCCACCACCAATTCGCTCGTATCTAATCATAAGTTAATTAACTACATTAATAAAAGCTAAATGAATCAATTTGAATGCATAAAAATAAATTTTCCAAAGGTTTACCCAAAAAGTCAAAAATTGCCGCTGGGCCCACATGTTCAAAACCTGATGTTCGAACCAAAACCCGATCACCCATTCCCCCCACGAACTCAAATATATAACTTGTTTTAAAATCGGACCTCAAATCGAGGTCTAAATCCCTAATTTTTGAAAAACCTAGGTTCTACCCACAATTTCCCCTATGAAAATCATTGATTTAAAGTTGAAATCATGTTAAGAGATGTTAAGAATTGAAGGAAGTTAGTTAAAAATGACTTACAATTGATTTGAAGAAGAAGAAATCCTTGAAAAATCACCTAAGTGTTTTTATGTTTTTGAGAGAATATGAAAAATGGGTTTAAAATCGTCTAAGTATAAAAGTTGTAGGTCTCTGATATGGGAATTGCGAACCCTTCAGAAATGCTGGACTTTTGCATTTGCGAAAGAAATGTCGCATTTACGACAAATTGGTTGCATTTGCGATCACTGGCCAGGTTGAGAAGCTTCGCATTTGTGAAGGGATCCTCGCATTTGCAAGGTCGGAATTTGCGAAATATCACTTGCATTTGCGAGATAAGGCAGACTTGGGCTGGTTCTCATTTGCGATCATGCCCTCGCATTTGCGAGCCAAATGTGAAGCATGCAGGTCTAATCACACCAGCAAAAATTCTGCAATTTTCTAAGTTGAAAATGCACCCGTGACCTATCCAAAACTCACCCGATCCCTAGGGGCTCCAGACAAATATACACCCAACCTCAAAAATATACTACAGACTTATTCGTGAAATAAAATCACCAAAATAACATCATGAACATTAAATTAAACCTCAAGATCAATGAAATTTCTCAAAACTTCCTTAGCCATCAAATTTGCATTTAAGGTTCGAATCACATCAAACGGATTTCGTTTCTTATCAAATTTCACAGAATTATCTTAAATCATATATAAGACCTTTATCGAGCACTGAAACTAAAATACGGGCCCGATACCAACATGCTCTAATCAAATTTCATTTCCAAATCCTTTAAACAATTTCAGAAAATAATTTTTTTAAAAAATTCATTTCTCGGGCTTGGGACCTCGGAATTCGATTCCGGATATACGCCCAAGTCCCATATTTTCCTACGGATCTTCCGGGATCATCAAATCACGGGTACGGTCCGTTTATCCAAAACTTTGACCGAAGTCAAATTAATTCGTTTTATCGTCAAAATTTATTATTTTTCACAGATTTTCACATATAGGCTTTTCGCCTACACGCCTGGACTGTGCACACAAATCGAGATGATGCTAAAAGAGATTTTTAAGGACTTGAAATGCAGAATTTATTTTAAAAACAAGTGATAACCCTTTTGGGTCATCACATTATGCTACCCTAGACAATGATAACCAATAGGTCCTAAGCTTAAATATTAATAATCAAGAAATAAAAAAGGGGTTGTAGATTTCTTTAAACCCTACAGGATTCCTGGACTGGATGAGCTCTACCTGTTTTTCTTTCAAAAATCTTGGAATGAAACAAAGGATAAGATGTTTGAGTTTTGTAAAGGATGCTTTAATAGTAAAAGAATGATGGAGAACATGAACAATACGTACATTTGTCTAATATCAAAGTGTCAAAATGTAAAAACTATCAAGCGATATAGACCCATTAGCTTATGTAATACAACATACAATGTAGTTACAAAAGTTATAGTTCATAGAATCAAGTCCCTCCTACATAAACTCATTCACACGACTCAAACTAGCTTCATGAAGGAAAGAAGAGCCTTGGACAATGTCATTATTGATTTCTAAAAAGCTTTCTACAAATTTAGTGATCCTTTGTCAAATTCTCGCTCACATTCCTAAAGTTTCCTCAAGACTTAATCGAGCTAATCATGTCTTGCATTTAAACAACTTCAACTTTCCTCTCAATTAACGATTCAAGCACATGTTTCTTTTAGCCATAAAGGGGAATTAAGCAAGATGATCCCTTATCACCTTACTTTTTTATCTAATCCACCACGAAATTGACTGTTGAAGGTGATCCGGTTAAGCTCTCCAACAATGGACTCCCTTATCCCACCTATTCTTCGTCGATGACCTAATTCTCTTATCTGATGCCAATCAAAGAGCTGTAATTTTACAAATACACTTAATAAATTTTGTAACTTTTCGGGGCAGTCTATTGGCATTAGCAAATGTAGGGTATTTTTCTATGGTAACACACCCACGGATAAAATAGTGAGTATAAACCAATGCCTACCAATGAAGAATACTAATGAGTTTGGAAAGTACCTAGTGTTGGCCCAAGTACAGGTGAAGTTTTGAAGACTGACAAAGGAACTCAGACATGGACCAGGTCCATCTTGTAAATCACAATTATAATCAACCCAAACATGTGAGATGCACAAGAAGGAGATAACCCCTACTTATAAAAAGTAATACCTCCTGATCAGGATCGAAAAGGTTGTATACTGGATAAGGACAAAGACTCCTTACACAAAGAGAAACACGGCTTAAGAAATGGATAGAGTTAGAGGATGACACCAACTAGAACTCTTCCACCAAGGAAGAGTAGCATCTATATTCTAGTCAATCTCTAATTGCTAACTCCTTAAATATTAGTGTTGTTCTCTTTTACAGGAAATGCACATAAGCAAAAGTTAAACGTGAATTGAGAGCAAAATAGCAAGGCAATTTTGCAAGCAATTTATGTGTGATTCAAGCGTTCAATCCTGAAGCTACTTGAACTAGATAGAAGAACCAGTTCCGAGTGTATATCTTTTAGTCTAGTTCAATAGTAGTAGGTGATTTTACATTGTACCTTTCAGCTTAATTAGAAGTTATTGTATTAGGCACTTAGAGTTAACTTGAAGTTGTCGCAACAGTTGAGGCTGTGTGCCACAACGGTATTAGAGTTAATCCTAGGTTTACAAAAGAGTTTTTGTAAATGCATTTTTTGGCTCAGTGATTTTAGTGGAGAGTTTGGGAAAATCCTTCTGGAAGGTAGGTCATGGTTTTTTAACCTTTTGAGCCAGGTGTTTTCCACGTAAAATCTTTGTGTTCTTTATTTTCTGTATTTATTGTTCCGCAACAGTAATAGTTGGAACACATAGAAAAAATGGGTCCTTTTATAATCAAGTGAAGCAAAAATTGGGTACCACACAAATCACCCCCCCTCCCATCTTGTGTGGTATTGAAGTATAAAATATCAATTGGTATCAGAGCAGGTTATCCTTGAAGAGGCTAAAACCTTAGGAACAGATCAAGATGAGTGCACCACCTGGAATCTGGAAAGGATAATCCACTACTAGGCCTCCACTCTTTAATGGCCAGTATTACTCCTGGTGGAAGAACATGATGAAAGACCACATCATAGGAGAAGACTATGAACTTTGGGACATTGTTATTGATGGTCCCCTCACTATTACAAAGAAATATGCTGAAGGAGTGGATGTGCCAAAGACTAGAGATGACTGTACTGCTGAAGATTTGAAGAAGTGGGAAAAGAATGCCAAGGCCAAGAAATGGCTTGTGTGTGGACTAGGTCCAAACGAGTACAACATAATTCAAAGTTGTACTACTGCTAAGGAGATCTGGGACACTCTACAAGTGGCCCGTGAAGGAACTCCTCAAGTAAAAAGATGAAGAGGAACACTATTGTATTCTCAATATGAGAACTTTACCATGAAAGAAGGAGAAACCATCCAAGAGATGTACACAAGGTTCAAACTCTAACAAATGAACTTAAGTCTCTTGGAAAAATTGTCCTTGAAGAAGACAAGGTTGAGAAGATCTTGACAAGGGTCTTGCCAGTAACTTGGGAAAGCAAAATCACTGCTATTCAGGAATCAAAGAACATTGTTATTCTCAAGTTGGATGATCTGATTGGAAATCTCACTGCCTATGAACTGAGAAGGCAAACCACGAATATGGATGCACCCAATATGGAAAGAAGTCTGGCTCTCAGAATAGCCTAAGGTGCAGACTTAGAGGATGATGAAATGGCTATGATCACAAGGGATTTCAAGAAGTACCTAATGAGAGGAAAGGGTTCTTCAAGAGGTTAAACCTTCAACAAACCAAGGGCCCCTGAAAAACAGTCCAACGAGGGATGCTACAAATGTGGAAGACTGGCCACATGATCAAGAATTATCCTCAGTAGGAAATTGAATGGAAGAAAGAAGGGGCCGAACGAAGAAACATGAAGAAGGAACATGTTCAACCCAAGAAGAACAAAGGATCAACAAAGGCTATGGTTGTTGCTTGGGGAGAAAGCTCAGATGAGGATTCAGAAGATGAAGTTGGAGATGAACAAGCACCTATGGCCATTGGAGAATCAGATGATGAACAAGAGGTAAGTGTGATTCATCTCAAAGACAAGATTAAATTTTTGTGTAAAGAAAAGCTATATGAATTACTGCTAGACTTCATTGATGAGTCTGAGGTCATAAACAATGAGAAGGAACAACTGTCTACGGAATGTGTGATTTTAAAAGCTAAGTGCAAAAATCTGGAACTCAATGCTAGTGAAAGTGATAGTAAAAATACTGAGTTGAAGAACCAGGTTCTTGTACTTGGCACCACTATCTTAGAACTTAGATCTGAAAATTTTAATTTGAAATTAGGAACAGGTAAAAAGAAAGCTGATCACACGGAACTCACCTTAGAAGAAAATTTAGGAGAAATGAAGGATGAGTTGTACAAGAGAGATAAGCAGATAAGAGTCCTAAGAGAAGATCTAGGCAAGGTTAAGCATGAACTAGATAGAACTTGTAAATGGAATAAGCCCTCTGATGCACTATCTTGGCTACAAGAACATCACAGTAGCAATAAGAGAGGACTTAGCTATGGAACCCCTGCATCTAAGTGGGATCCCAAAAGCAAGTATATCACACTTTCTGAGAACCAAATCTGCACACACTGTGGTAAGACTGGTCTTAAAAGTAAATGTAATGCAAAAGAAAAGGCCAGTCAAAGATCAAAACCTTTGTTCAAGGGAAAAATAGGCTGCCAGGATGGGTTAAAAAGAATTTAATTCACCATTTTGCCTATAGAAAGGGACCCAAACTAGTTTGGATTCCTAAGACTAATCCTTAGTTTTCTCTTGTAGGTCAAAATGAATGGGAGCAGCTAAATATGGTATATGGATAGTGGCTGCTCAAAACATATGACTGGTAGCAAGAACTAGTTCTTTTCACTTGAGGACCTCAAAGGAGGAAGTGCCTCCTTTGGAAATGATAAGAAAGGTGAGATCATTGGGGTTGGAAAGGTAGTTAAGACAGGCTCACATTCCATTGAGAATGTCTACTTGATAGATGGCTTGAAATATAGCCTAATCAGTGTATCACAACTGTGTGATAGAGGTAACTTGGTAGCATTCACCTCTACCAAATGTTTTGTGATAAATCTTACCACTAACAAGATTGTTTTGCAGGGAAAAAGAGTAAACAATATATACATTGTAGACCTGTCCACTCTTTCAGAAAATAAACTCACTTGTCTAAGTGTGTTGGACAATGATCCCCTCCTTTGGCACAAAAGACTTGGACGTGCAAGTCTAAGTCAACTCAACAAATTAGTCTCCAAGGACCTGGTGATAGGGCTGCCTAACATCAAGTTTAAGGAAGACAAAGTTTGTAAGGCTTGTGCAAGGGGGAAGCAAGTAAGATCCTCTTTCAAAAAGCAAGAAAGTGGTAAGCACGATCAGGTCGATGGAATTGGTTCATATGGATCTTTGTGGTCCAATGAGAACATTGAGTAGAGGTGGTAAGAAATATGTGATGGTGCTTGTTGATGATTACTCTAGGTTTACTTGGACATTGTTTTTAACATCTAAAGATGAAGTATTTGACATGTTTACTGCCTTTGTTAGAAAAACTCAAAAACAAATAGGTAATCAACTTGCATCAATTAGGTATGATCATGGAACTGAATTTGAAAATGCTAAATTTGCTGAATTTTGTGATGAGCATGGTATAGATCATAATTTTTCTGCCCCTAGGGCTCCTCAACAAAATGGAGTAGTTGGGAGAAAGAATAGGACTCTTGAGGATATGGTTAGGACTATGCTTATTTCTAGTAAACTACCCTATAGCTTCTGGGCAGAGGCTGTAAATACTGCATGTTATATCATTAATAGGTGCATGACTAGACCTCTTGTAGAGAATACTCCATATGAGTTACTTAAAGGGAGAAAACCAAATATATCCCATCTTAGGACATTTGGATGCAAGTGCTTTGTGCACAATAATGTAAAGGACTCCCTAGGTAAGTTTGATCCCAAAAGTGATGATGGAGTATTCTTAGGATATTCTTCACATAGCAAAGCTTATAAAGTGTACAACTAAAGAACTTTGTGTGTAGAAGAAAGTGTACATATAGTTTTTGATGAAATAATCATTCTTTCTGAGAGATAGGAACATGAAGATGAGGCTATTGGGCTGGTAAAAGAATTGAGTGAAATCACAACTCAAACTAAAGCCGCATAAAAGAAGGAACGAGTGATGGAACAGGTTCTTCCATCCAGGTCAAGCTGATAGGGGGAACTGAACAAAGAAGAAGTGAATCTAATTTACAAATGGAACTTGTCCATGAGCATGTTCCTCAACAACAGAACATGAGAGAAACTCCAAACAGAAATCAATTGGTTGTGAAACTTTACAAGTATCAAAGTTCTCATCCCATTGAGAACATCATTACTGATCCAACTCCTTGAGTTAAAACTAGATCTCAATTAAAGAATCTGTGTGCTTTTGATGCATTCTTATCTCTTATTGAACCTACAAATGTTGTTGAAGCTTTGTAGGATGCAGATTGGGTGAATGCAATGCAAGATGAACTCAATAAGTCTGAAAGAAGTCAAGTGTGGCCTATTGTCACAAGACCCAAGGACAGATTTGTAATTGGCATTAAATGGGTCTTCAAAACCAAACTTGATAAAGATAGAACGGTTACAAGGAACAAGGTAAGGCTAGTGGTCCAAGGTTATGGCTAAGAGGGGTGCATAGATTATGATGAGACCTTTGCTTCAGTTGTAAGACTGGAGGCAATAAGACTCCTCACAACCTTTGCTGCACACATGGAATTTGCCCTTCACCAAATGGATGTGAAGAGTTCCTTCCTAAATAGCTACTTAAAGGAAGAAGTCTTTGTCAAACAACCTCCAGGGTTTGAAAGTAAGGAGTGTCCAGATCATGTATACAAATTGGACAAGGCCCTATATGGACTCAAGCAAGCTCACATAACATGGTATGAACGTCTATCCAAATTCCAGCTTGAACATGGATACAAAAGAGGTAAGATTGACAACACTTTATTCTTGAGAGAAAAAGGTAAGGATCTACTAGTAGTACAAATATATGTTGATGACATAATTTTTGGGGCAACCACTGAAAAACCGAGTAAGGAATTTGCTAAATTAATGGGGAGTGAGTTTGAAATGAGTATGATGGGTGAGCTTAACTTCTTCTTAGGCTTATAGATCAAACAAAACCCCAATGGAACCACGATCTATCAGCAGAAATATGCAAAAGAGTTGATTAAGAAGTTTAAAATGGATGAATAAATTAGACATAGATGAACCTGGTTCATCTGTTGATCAGAAGTTGTATAGGGGTATGATTGGTTCACTTTTGTATCTTACTGCTACCAGGCCTGACATTGTTTTCAGTGTAGGGCGTTGCGCTCGTTTTTAAGAAAATCCTAAGGAATCCCACTTGACTGTTGTCAAGAGGATACTGAGATATTTGAAAGGCACTACTGACATTTGCCTTTGGTACCCCAAAGGTAGTAACTTTAATCTAGTAGGATATGCGGATGCTAACTATGCAGGTTTCCTTGTGGATAGGAAAAGTACCTCAGGCATGGCTCATTTATTTGGTTCATGTATGGTATCATGGGCTACTAAAAAGCAAAATTCAGAGGCCCTATCCACTGCTGAGGCTAAGTATGTTGCTGCTGCCTTTTGTTGTGCTCAACTGTTGTGGATCAAATAACAGCTGATGGATTTTGGCATTGAAGTTGGTTGCATCTCTATCTTTTATGATAATACTAGTGCTATTAGTATGACTAAGAACCCAATTCATCATAAGAGGACTAAGCACATAGATGTTAGACATCACTTCTTAAGGGACAACTATGAGAAATGATTGATTACTATAGAATTCTGTGCTACTGATAAACAAATTGCTAACATCTTTACTAAAGCACTGAGTAGAGAAAGCTTTGAAAGGAACATGTTAGAATTAGGGATGATTAAGATCACCTAATGGGTCCAGCTCAGAATGCACAATAAAAAAATTGAGAAAAATTTGAAGAATTTTTTTTATTTATTTTGGCTAGGAAACCTGGAACTTGTGTAAATATATAGATAAATTTTTACTCAGTTTCATACTGTAAATAGTATACTCCTGTGACATGTGTTGATATGACTCACTGATCTCTAACAAAATTTTCTCTATTTTTGGTAAATTCGAGGCATGATCAAGAGGATTCTAAATGAAGAAGCTGATTCATCAGTATTGGTTCATCTAAATAACAAGGTATGTTTTCTATACTCTGCATAATTAGAAATATAAATATTTAAATCATGAGCGGAATCCTACCTATGTTCAAAAACATCAGAAAATCCTATCTGTTTATTTTTTGAACTAGTTCCGTCTCTACTAGAATTCTCACCACAAAAAATGCCTAAAATCTAAGAAAGCTTAACCGCTCATTCAACCTAAAATTTTAGGTTGATTGGACTTCTAATTGACTGAAAAAGCTATCGTTAGTTATTAATTAAGTTTCTCTCTTTAAAAACCCATCATCACCTTCTGCCACTCTCATAAATCTCTAAACCGTTGAAATTTCTTCTTTTACTCTCTCTTCGAAAAGCCAAACTCACAAATTCTCTCACGAAATCAGTCACAATGTCTAACCCCCAAGATAACCCAGGAACTCCTCCACCCCCTCTAATTCATTCACCCCTCCTCCACCCAGCACAACCCCTCAACCCAGGCGAAGGCGAGTAAAAATGCTTGCTCGCAAAATGGTGGCAACTGGTGCTCTTTCAAGGAAATCGAATGAAAAATTAAAGGCAAGCCAACCCTAGGATTTAGAGAACTTAGATGATTCGTTCAAATCTGCAAGTAAGGGGGAAGGAACTGGGTTTTCTACCTGTGAGAAGGCTCAAAACTTCTCTTATGACGTATGTTCTATTTTGGTTGAGAATGTAGACTAGTTTATTCTGGTTGGTTTTGTTAGGAATGTGGAATTGCCTGAGTCAAGAAGGAGAGGTGGTAAAAATAAAGGTGAAAAAGAAAAAGAGAGTAAGGGTGTGCGTAGTAATATGATGGGAAAAGGGAAAAAAGTGGTTGGTTCTTTACCCACTTCTGAATTGGTGGTACCAGCTATCTGTGGGGTTAATTGTGCAACTGAGAAAGAAAGTAGCAAAAAGACGGGGGGGAGTGGCTTAGGGGAGTTGCTTAAGGGTTGGTTAGTCTTAGTTCACAGGCATATGAACCCGGTTCATCTATTGAGGAGACCCTAGCAGACCTTCTGAAGAAAGTGGGTGCTAGCTATGATCAAAAGAAAAGGAGAACCACACCACCAAAAGCCCCTAACACTGCCAAACCTTTCAAGAGAAGAAAGGCTTATTCTCCAACAATTGCTGAAATTCCCTTGCCACAGGGGAGAGCCACAAGAAGTATGGTGAAGGTGAGTAAGAGTGAATTACAAAAGGCTTTGGCGGAAAGTAAGAAGAAGAGGATGGATAAAGGAAAAGCTAAGGTTGCAGAGCCTTATAAGGCTGTTGAAGTTGAGGAGATGGAACAGGTCTATCATGAGGAACATACAACTGTGGAGGTTCAGACCCCCAAGCCTAAAAAGACCATGACTTCTTCCAAGAAGTCTTTATCAGGGTCTAAAACTGCTGAACCTTTATTGGCCAAGAGGAAGGGGTCTGCAGTGAAAAACAAAACTAGTTAGAATTGTTGAGGATGAAGAATGGAGTGGTAAAGACGAGAGTGAGTCTGATAGTGAAAAAGACAAGCCGACCAAGTTTGGAAAAAGAAAAATTTTGAATGGTAGATTACTGAAAGACTTGGTGGAACCAGGAATGGTTCGATTGGTTGATGCACTAGCTATTCAGGGCTGGAAGGACATGGTCCTTCAGATGGATGGAAGGCTAGCCAGGAATGAAATCATTGAATTTATGGTCAATGCAGAGGTCAAGAATGGCGGAGTTACCAGCCAAGTGAAAGGGGTTCAAGTGACCTTCGATGTAGAGAAGTTGGGTGAGACTTTTGACTTTCCTGCTAAGGGATATGATGACTATACTAGACAAAGATGGCCAAGTCTAGATTCCCTTCCTATTGCCCTTGAAATCACTAGAAAATTCTGTGATGTTGAAGAAGCGAGTGAGGCCAAGTTTGTGCACAAGAGTGAAATGAAGCCACAACACAAAGTCCTATTTGAATTTGTCAACAAGTGCCTCCTGTCCAGGCAGGAGAGACGGCACATTGATAACTATATGGACTTAGTTCTGATGGAGTGTCTCGAAAGTGGAAGACAAATCAACTTGCCTGCATTCATCATCAAGTTACTGGACAGGGTTATCAATGGCTCCAAGGCCTATGCTACTCCTTATGGGTTTATTCTGACTACTGTGCTTGATCTCTATAAGGTGCCACTAAAGAGGTGGGAAATGGCTACAAGCAAGGATCACTTTGGAATCAACACTTTGATTGCTTGTGACTATGAGGTCACTACCACTCCTAATGAAACTGGTTCATCCAAGAAGAAACCTATAAATAGCAAAGTCAGAGCTCTAGTGTAGAAGAGTGGGGAAAAGGATGCTGAGATAGCTAGGTTAAAGGCTCGCTTAGTAGAGGTTGAATCTGAGAGGGATGCTCACAGAACTGAGCTTACCAAGGAAAATGAGAAGAATAAGGGCATTCTTCAAAATATGCTGAATCTTCTCCAAGCCCAAAACCAACCCTCTAGCTATTCCAAGCCTTAGAACCTCTAGCCTTCATCTCCTAAACCTGTTTAGTACCACCAGTTATCCAGATTAGGGATTTCTATCACTTTTGCTCATGTTTTGAATATTTTACTTTCTTTTTGTGGATTGTGGTAGCAACATATATCCTATCAATGAAATCTACTATTTTTGCTCTTGTTGATTGTTAATATTTTCTTGAATAGTTTGAATGTGTTTGCTTGATTACTGATGATTAATCCATAATTGCACTTGCAGTTGCCCCAGCGGCTATGAGTAATTATTAAAATTATGGGAATCACACTGTGTTTATGCAACTTTTTGATGATGCTAAAAGGGGAAGAGATATTGTGCTTTATATATTTTGAATAAGTGATGTTTATAACCTAATGAACCTGGTCCTTGATGATAAGTAAATTTCTCTAACTTTGTATTGATGAATAAGCTGAGTTCTGATAGGGCCTAAGTGAGTGAAACGCATAGAGTTTGTCATCATCAAAAAGGGAGAATTTTTTTGCCCAAGTAAAGGTGAAGTTTTGAAGGCTGACAAAGTAACTCAGACATGGGCCCGGTCCATCTAGTAAAGCACAGTTATAATCAACCCAAATATGTGAGATGCACGTGAAGGAAATAAACCTTACTTATCAGAAGTAATATCTCCTGATCAGGATCGAAAAGGTTGCATACTGGATAAGGAGAAAGACTCCTTACACAAAGAGAAACATGGCTTAAGAAATGGATAGAGTTAGAGGATGAGACCAACTAGAACTCTTCCACCAAGGAAGAGTAGCATATGTATTCTAGTCAATCTCTAATTGCTAAAGTGTTGTTCTCTTTTACAGGAAATGCACATAAGCAGAAGTTAAGCGCGAATTGAGAGCAAAATAGCAAGGCAATTTTGCAAGCAATTTATGTGTGATTCAAGCGTGCAATCCCGAATCTACTTAAACCAGATAGAACTAGTTCCAAGTGTCTATCTTTTAGTCTAATTCAATTGTAGTAGGTGATTATACATTGTACCTTTCAGCGTATTTAGAAGCAATTGTATTAGGTACTTAGAGTTTTCATGTTAGAGTAAACTTGAAGTTGTCGCAATAGTTGAGGCTGTGTGCCACAATGGAATTAGAATTAATCCTAGGTCTACAAAAGAGTTTTTGTAAATGCAGTTTTTGGCTCAGTGATTTTAGTGGAAAGTTTGGGAAAATCCTACTGGAAGGTAGGTCGTGGTTTTTTCACCTTTTGAGCCATGTGTTTGCCACGTAAAATCTCTGTGTTCTTTATTTTTTTGTATTTATTATTCTGCAACAGTAGTAGTCGGAACACATAGAAGAATCAGGTCCTTCTATAATCAAGTAAAGTAAAAATTGGGTACCACACAAATTACCCCCCTCCTTGTGTGGTATTGAAGTATAAAACATCACCTAGGCTTTCCAATGATGAACTCCTAAACCTCCAAGGGGACTTTCAAGTTATAATTGACAGGCTTAACAATGGATTTAGGGGTTGAACGGTTGACCATCTAACCTAAGTGGAAAGGGTCACCATCAAATTCACGTTAGCGGGCATCCTCAATCATGTAATGCAAAAAATATGCATTGTGTCGCAAAGCACCTTGAGAAAACATAGATCCATCCAAAGAAATTTCTTATAAGACATCACTTCTTTAAAAAAGAAATGTCACTTGTTAAAGTGGGATATAGTGGTTAAATTAAAAAATGAAGGGGGGGGGGGCTGAGATTGTATAAATCAAGGTGGAAAAACTCTTTCTTTAGTTCTGCTAAAGAGTTTAAAAAGAAAAAAATAATTCCTTATGGACAAGAGTTTTACATAATAAATACAATAAGAATAATAAACGATAGGGCTGACTCCTTCAAGACAAGAGCGACTCCTATATCTGAAAAATATTATACAACGTAGCTAATTATGTAGGGAAGGAGTTCACTGGGAAGTCGAAAATAGGCGGTCAGTTTATATTTGGCAGGATGTCTAGATAAATAATGAGGGGCTCCTAAGATCCTTAATACAAGGCCCCTCTATGAAGCATGAACAATAACAAATCTTGTCCAATATTATTGTCAAGGAAACACTCAATATTAATGAGTCTTTCTACCTGCTAGATAGTATAAAATGCAAAATATTAAGCAATTCCATAAAGCAAGTTCAACTAGCAGTAGTTAGCTACACTTGGATGAAGAGCACAAATGGAGAATTTAACATGAAAGCAGCCTATACCATGATAGCCAATAATATTAGGGAGGTCAGTGATAGAAAAAGTTACAGCTAGTTATGAAACCTAAATACTTTGAACAAAATCAAAACCTTAATCTAAATTATAGTTCACAATAGACTCCCTACTGCTCAAATGCTCTTCCAAAGAAATATTTGTGACTCTAACCTTGCAGTATTTGTGGTACCGAAGCTGAGGATATATAACATATATTTTTTAGGTGCTCTTATCCAAAAATAATTTGAGAACAAATATATATTAATCATAACACTCCCCGCTGCTCGTTAGATAATTATGCAATGCATAATTGGCTTAAAACAATGTCTCTCCAAGGTAGGGTTTGACAATTACCTTACTTGGTAATTATTACATATGGTTACATATAATGAGAAAAGTCTTTAAAAACAACAATACCCCTTCGACGATTTGTTATAGACGATTTGACTCCACAAAGCAGAAAATTCTTGCCTTAGATATTCCATTAACGACTACCTAGCCCAGGAAACCCCTTGAGTTCAAACTACTAACAAACTCAAATAACTTTTCAATACCAAAAATCACTATATATATCAAATAGAATCCACCATACCAAAGCACTTTCAAACTTAATATAGACGATTGTTGTTTAGGGAACCTAGGGAAAGGAAGCTTGGGAGGTGTTTTTATGAATAAAAACAGTGAATGAATCCTTGGCTATAACATGATTGCGGCTAATGCAATCAACATCTATATGGAGGCCATATCAGCATTTAATAGAATTAAACTAGCATTAAAGAACAATCTATTATCACTAACAATAGAAACATACTGCAAATAATTGATTAGTATGCTCTCTAACAATTTTGTCTACACAAAAACCCGATAAATGATTGCAGATGGATGTTATCCAAAGCTGGAGAAACACCCGTAACGCATGTGTTTAGAGAAGCCAATGGAGTTGCTAACTTGATGGCGAAGAATGGAAGCAATTTTTTTTGGGAAGCCTAAGTTGTATTTGCTTCTCCTTCTTTTGTTATTCCTGCTTTTGAAAGGACAAACTAGGAACTATGTGTCCTAGAGTAGTCCTAGATTGTAGTGACTCTTAGTATGCTTTAATACATGTCCTTATTACAAAAAAAAAATTTAAGAATATGTGTGTATTAACAATACAAAGATACAAATATTTGAAGACAAATGGATCTTAAGATAGACAATTATTATATATATTTTTATTTATTGCATAACAATCCATACATAACTATTCATCAAATAATAATTCCTTTATTATTATTTATTGCATAAGACCTTTAACATTATAATATAAGAATTTTTACTTCATATGGCAAAGGTTAACACCTTATTTATTTTAAATAAATACCATTTAAATATATTCTACAGATACCTTTTAAGGTTTATAGCAAAATATTTAATTTTGGTTTCCTCTTAGCCCTCAACCACTAAATACGCTAATCAGTTACACTTTTTTCTTTCTCTCTCTACTTTGATACATCGCACTCTCCCAAAGTTTCGTGGACCTCTTCCTCTAATATCAACTCTCTTTTCTCCCAAAGTTTCGTGGACCTCTTCTCTAATTACTCCCCCCCCCCCCCCCNATACATCCCATTCTCCCAAAATTTCGTGGACCTCTTCCTCTAATATCAACTCTTTTTTCTCCCAAAGTTTCGTGGACCTCTTCATCTAATTACTCTTTCTTTTTTCCACAATTCTCATCTTTGATCAAAGAAAGAAGATACGAAGAAGAACAGTGCATACGAGAATTCATGGGCTGATCAGTGGGACTACAATAATACAGAACCATATTCCAAAGACACAAAAAAAATAATTCCAATGGCGACGGAGTGGCAAAGAAGGTGGGAGATTGTGCAATTAAATATAGCAGCAGTTCATTAAGCATGATCTCACCAGAATTGGAAGAAGTCACCTGGCCAAATAAGTCGGAGTGAAATTTCCACGAAGGCGGTGCGTTTTCACTACCGGCTTCCGGTGAGCGGCGGATTCATTAGAAATTAGGGTTTGTTCTTGAACAAAGACGATGGAGTTTAGGGCTGAGCAACTTGATTTTCTGTTAATATATTTCAATATATTTTCATGTATTTAATTATCTTTTTTTATTGTAATTTAATGTATCTCATTATATTCCATGTATTTCATTTTATTCACTGTTTTTTTTCTCTTTGTATTTCTATATATCCCGTTGTATTATATGTATTTCATTGTATTCACTGTCTCGCTATATGCCATGAATGTATTCATAAGTTTTTTTTAATTAACATAATTTATGTATTCAGATGTAATATTTTTGGGGTATTTTTCGGTTGAAAATCTATTTTATAACTGAAAATACAAAATTTGTGTGTAATAATTGAGTTTGTTGAGTTATATTAGGAGTCTATTATGCTAATTGATTCACTTTCCGTTTTAAAAACAGTGTAATACTCTATTTCACGCCGTGAATACAATCGAATATTATAATGTGTGTAGCTGTAATCCCATGTTTCATTCCATGAATACAGTCAAATACACTCGAATACAACAACTAGTTAGCTGGACTTCCGTGATTCACGCCTATACAATAGCTTAAATACATCAAATACATCTTATAATCACGTAAAATATATCTATAATCCGTAATATATCAAATAGTACCTATAGATGACTAATTATTACTAAAAAATAGTGCTTTATGAAAATTTCCCTAATATATATGCATAGCTAGCATCTGAGTAATGATTTCCCTAACGTCTTTAAGAACAAAATATAAAATTATGAAATAAACAAAAAACCGAACCAAACATAATCTTTCTGTAATTATACCCATTTGTTTATTTAAAAAAATAACATTTTTGAGTATGAAAAAGAAGAAAATGAAAAAGTAATTTTTTTTTAAAAAAGAAGGTGAACGAGAGGGAGAAAAAAATAAGCCCCCAAAAATTGGACATCTGCTACCCAACTTGGCAAGCCTTTAGGAGACCCTGGGGTTTCTTTTCTACTTCAGTTCACTCCGTCTTTCATCTCTCAATTCTCAAATTTTGTCCGTCGCTTATTTTATCCTTCGGCGTCCTCTCTTGCCTTTCTTCAAACAGGTGGAGGACAAACCACAGTGTTCCTCTTTCATTCTTCTTCAGTATTATCCTAACAACTTCCCTCTTTACATTAGCTGCTGTGGAAACCCTAGAACTTATCCTGATTGAATTTTGCCCTAGTCCTCTTCTTCAATTGGCTGATTCTGATGCGTGAATTCATGCGATCTATTGATTCGAGGTCAGAAGTTTCGATTGGCGGAATCTACAATGGAAAATCAATTACAACTAGCATTGTTGTCCAGTCCGACGGCGTCGTTCATGACCTTGTTCGACTCGCAGAAGGAACTTTTCCGTAGCCAGATTGATCAGCTCGAAAACATCGTTTTACGTCAATGCAACCTCACTGGCGTCAATCCCCTCTCTCAAGAGATGGTTAGCCTTCTTATCTTTATTGTTTTTACAAAATTATTTTATTACTTAATTCTGTTTATGGTAATGTAGGAACTGGCATTGGTTAAGTTGACAGTTCATTAAGTTGTATCTCAATTAGTTAACTTAGATTCGCCTTTACTGTACAAAAATGGTGATGATTTTGTGTTGGTCATAAGCAACATACTTTTTGTGGTTGTACAATTGAAGGATTGAAAATAGTTTGAGACTAGCAGTCTTTATCCAATCTTTTTCTTTTTTGTGTTGAGGACTAGCGTGTCTTTTAGCTTCTGTTTATCCAGAAGGAGCTACCTGTTGTATTACATTTGCGTTCAGAAAATTTAAGATCTTGGGTGCGTAGTAGAAATTTATTTCAGAGAAAATGTTTTCCTTGGTAAAATTATATTCCTGTGTTTAGTTACCTTGAATTGCGGAAAATATTTTTGTTAAGGAGAAAACTTATAACTTCGGTCAATAATGGGCGAATGTCATTATCTATTATAATTAAATCTAACTATTACTCTATATTATTTGTTTCAATCAGTACTTAGACATTGTTGTCAACTTTTGACACTCAAAGTGCAAAATTTTCCTCTTGACTGATTGCTCATTCATTTTTGTCTTTGACTGTGCAGGCTGCTGGAGCTCTTTCAATAAAAATTGGTAAGCCCCCATGGCCGAAATTAAATGATGATGCTTTTGTGGTCAAGTTTTAAAATCGATAGACTTGGATCCTTTGAGAATGAAAAAACAGTAGGTCACAGTGACATGTTGATTGGTTACTGTATATTATCTTTTGCATATTGATTATACTACATAGCTATGTTTGTTTACGTTTGAAGGTTCTATTTTATTTTATTTTATTTGCTTTAGTAGTAGTTTACTTTCTCTTTGTTGCCAAGTACATCATTGCGTCATCTACCAGAATTACTTGTATTGATGTTTAATGGGAACTAGCTTAATGATCTAAGTGAATTCAGTTGCTACTGTCATAGTTTTCTCTTACAAGGTGATCTTTTTAACCAAATTGCATGTAATATGTCTTTTTGATTATTATCGTAAATGATGATCTTGACTTCTTAAACTTTTGTACGAGCTACTCTGATTCCATTTGCATTCTGATAGTTGTTACATCTCCTGTTGCAGGCAAAAGGCCACGAGATCTTCTAAACCCCAAGGCAATAAAGTATATGCAGTCTGTTTTCTCTGTCAAAGACGCAATCAACAAGAAGGAAACCCGCGAAATTAGTGCTCTTTTTGGTGTCACAGTCACACAGGTGTGTTCTTTTTCAGTTTGAGTAATCCATTCCCAGTTCCACCTGGCTATAATCTTGTTTAAACTTCTTTACATTTCTGAATGTTTGGCTATTTCATATTTGATTGGATTCCTTGGCTTAAATTGGGTTAGGATCATAGATCAATAAGAACAGTGGTTTGACTTGTAAATTTTAGTATCTCACATTTGTTTCATGCAATGTTGTGTTGTACTCCTATGCTCATGAGTCATGATTGTTCAAAAGATTATCTTTTTTCTTGGAATCGCCCTTTAAAACTTCGAAAGGAGCACATGTTGGTATATTAGTTGCACCATCTTTCTTGTTTCAGTTTTTCTATTTTGGATATTAGGCACACTATTGCTTTTGAGAAATGAGAACAGCTTGTTATGGAATTATGCATCTTATTATGTAAAGTATAGCTCCTTAGATATATGTTCCCCTTTTCTTCTTTGCCTTTTTGGCGATAATCGATATATGTATGGACGGATTCCTTAATCCATTCTGCATAGTCATTCAGGGCTTTCCTTGGTGCAATTTTAGTTAAGCGATGATATAAAATCTGTGCATTCTTTAATTTCATCTTCTGACAACTTACACAGCTTGTTTG
Organism: Nicotiana glauca; assembly: GCA_026770625.1. Taxonomy (NCBI): domain Eukaryota; kingdom Viridiplantae; phylum Streptophyta; class Magnoliopsida; order Solanales; family Solanaceae; genus Nicotiana; species Nicotiana glauca. Next base: position 212,835 of record MU785919.1, read on the forward strand.
AATACCATGTCTGCATTTGCAGGTGCGTGACTTTTTCACAGCTCAGCGTACAAGAGTTAGAAAGTTCCTGAGGTTGTCTAGAGAGAAGGCTAGCATATCAAATGCATCTATTGAAGGGCCTTGTCCCATCCCATTGAGTTCTGAATCTGATCCTAGCTCACAAACAGAGCCAGTTCCTCTAGACAGCGTGGCTCCAACCTGTACAGAGGAGGGGCCATCTTGTTCTACACAGGATGATGTCCTAACTGGCATAGAGGAGACAGATAAACATTTTCTTGATAATATCCTTACTTTAATGAGAAAAGAAGAAACCTTCTCTGGGCAGGTTAAGTTGATGGGCTGGATCTTGGAAGTACAAAACTCTTCCGTGCTATTTCGGTACTTGAGAGTTATGGTCGTTGAATTTTAGTTATATACTAGTTTACTCCTTTCCCAATATAATTGGTTTTCTTAATAACATATTTGTAGGTTTTTAGCTAAAGGGGGTGTAATGATTTTGGCTACATGGTTGAGTCAAGCAGCTGTCGAAGAACAAACCAGTGTTCTTAATATCATCCTTAAGGTCTATATTCATCCCATAATTTTAGATCTTTGGCCCATAATATCAACTTTTTCTGCAACAAATTGTTGTTCTAATGATTGCTTGGGTTATCAGGTACTATGCCATCTTCCTCTACACAAAGCATTTCCTGTACATATGTCGGCTATACTGCAGAGTGTTAATAGACTGCGATTTTATCGGACTCCAGGTGTGTTGTCATCACCTACGACTGAGCCTTATTTTATCTTTGGGTATCTTTTGCTACAAAAGACAAAAAAATTTGAACTGTTGATCTCCATGGCTTATACCTATCTGGTAGCTTGGCTGGAAACTTCACATTTTTGAGATATTACAGAAGTATCTGAAACTAAGTTGGATATATGGGAATAAGTGTCAAATGAAGTCGACACAGCATTTTATACCAACACTGAAGCATCTCTATTGAGCTATTTACTCTGTGAATCATACATTACATAGTGCCGCTCTTAAGAAATATTCCTATAAGGCATGTGATATTAGGACATTACATGGAAATCACTGTACTGGCACTGTAATCATTTTCATTAGATTATCTCAGATGATCTGTTGTGTTTTTTTGCTGTCAAATGAAGACATTGTTCTGGAAACTACTGCACTGTCTGTACACTCAATTATATATCTCATTGTCTCAGATGATTTTTGGAGTTTTGATGTGTAAGATATTTAAAGTCCTGATTTGATACTTTAACTGATCATATTCCGAGAGACATTTGGAAAGACTCAGGGAAGAATGGTGTATATGTATATCTCTAGACTACGTAGTTTAAAATTTGCTAGATACTCCCTCTGTTCCAGTATATGCGAACCTATTTCCTTTTTAGTCCGTTCCAAAAAGAATGAAGTCTTTCTAAATTTGGTAACAATTTAGCTTAAACTTACAACTCTACCCTTATTTTGAAGCTTTTATAACCACACAAATATTCTGGGTCCCATTTGGGCTTGTTTAGGACCACAAATTCCAAAAGTCTTATTTTTTTCTTAAACTTCGTGCCCGGTCAAACAGGTTCACATAAATTGAAACGGAGGGAGTAAGAACTAAGAAGACACTAGAATTGATGTGCTTGCAGTTCCTTTTATTTGTTTCAGCCACTCATAATAATTTAGTCTAATATTTAGGTGGAATTTCTACTGTATTTTCATGAGACTTTTGTACTGCACCATATATATACTTTTTTCGGGAAGAGGGGGTGGTTGAGTGTGATGAATCCTCCTTTAGCCCCATCAGTGTTTTGGATCTCATTCATCTGATTTGAAGATCAGATATCTCAAACAGGGCAAGAATTTTGCTTGCAAAATGGAGCAAAATGTTCGCAAAGAGCCAGGCTATGAAGAAACGTAATGGGATTAAATCGGCTAGTGATGTGCAGGATGAGTTGCTATTGCAGCAGAGGTAAACTTTGGTTTTGCCTCAAAGAACTGTGTAACGTTTCTCAGTTATCAACACTTTTATTGTTTTTTGCAGCATTGGTGAAGTTATGGGCGACGAAATATGGAACTCAAAAGCTGAGGACGTCGTAAGTTCATTGATAACTTGAATGAATTTGGTTAAGAAGATTCTGGGTCTTCTATTGGTAATTGTTTTCCTTCCTTTTGGTCTTCTAGGGAGAATCTCATGCAAACCTCTGTGGACCTTCAGAGAATTCGAGGTCTGTGTGTTCTTACTGCCTTGCTTTTTGTAATTGTTGAAGAATTTCTGAACACACACCTCTCTTTCAGGAAGTTGGATTCTCCACATCCAGTTAAATTGCTTACAGCATCTTCAGATGACTCTAACAAGAGGCTTAATAAAGGAGCTTTAGCGTCTAGTATCCTTAGATGCCTCTGTGGTTAATTCATTTTATTAAAATTTATGAAAGTATAAGGTCCTCATTCGTCTTGATTGAATGATGGCTCCTCCTTCCATGGACAGTAAACTGTCATCAGCAGAAACTTGGACTTCTCATCTATTTCCATGCTCTAAATAATGAGTATTCAGAAATTTCAATATAACATATTCATCAAATAGATTCGACCATATTAGAAAATAACTATGTTTCTTTTCTCTCTTTTTCTGTTTTCTTAATCACTTGCACATCGTTGAATGCCTTAGCTACTTCAGAAACTCGAGAGCGAAGAAAAGTTCAGCTAATGGAACAACCAAGCCAAAGAACGACCGGAAGGAGCCTAGCAGTAGGAAGACCAGCAACTACAACTCAAGGCCGCCCACTTTCAGCAGATGATATCCAAAAAGCAAAAATGCGTGCTCAGTTTATGCAGAGTAAATATGGGAAAGCTAAAAATGATGAGAGTTCTCGGGTGAAACCTGAAGCTCCAAATGGAGTTACCTCTCCACAAGATGATATCTTGCAGGGAGCTCCAAAATTGCAAGGTTGTCCTAAAGATGATGAACATGAAAAGCTTGATAGTGTTGCCTTGAAAGGGTTCAAACAACAGGAAAGTCATCGCAAGTTGAGTTTTGACGTAGAAGAACCTCCATGGAAAAGGTGCAGGAGAATGCAGATCCCTTGGTGCAAACCACCAGGTAAATTTGCTTTTGTTTTTACTGAAAGGCTGTTCTTGCTAACCTGTAGATCTCAGAAAAGGAGGAACATTAGTTTTGTTCTTGATCGGCCGAAAAGAGGAACATTAGTTAATCACTTAATACTCTTTAGGCTCTAGGTTTGCTTTCAAATTCGATGAAATCAGATCATAACCAATTTCTATCTTGTCTAATGTTACTCTTTACTCAATTTCTACTCCCTTTTTATGAGAAATGGTAAGTTTTATAAAGTCAGCAGCAGCAAGAAAGTGCTGAAATATTAAAAACCAAAAGAAAACCTCATTCTAATCTTACAGGGATTCTAATAGGTTAAATATCGATTCTACATCATTTTCGAATTCCTCTTTACACCACAAAGAAAACAAAAGTATACGCTTGGGCTTGATTTGTTGGATCAAGCATGCTTTGTCTTCAAAACATCTGGCATTCCTTTCCTTCCATAGGGTCCACCAAATACATGCCAATACGGTATTCCGCCATAATTTTTGTCTTCTATTTCTTTTCCTTAAGGGCCAGCATTGTAGCAACTGAGTTGTAGGCATCACCCTTCTAAGCTCCAGCATCCATGGCGGAGCCCAGATTTTTATTAAGGGGTTTCAAAATATAAAAAGTAAACATTACGAAAAAATCAAGGGGATTCAACATATAATTAATATACATAGTTTTTTTTTAAACCTACCTACACGAACTATTTTTGTTGCGAAGGGGTGTGGACACCCCTTGCTATAAGGTGGCTCCGCCACTGCCCATCAAATTCAGGAAGATTTGCCAAAGTTGGCCGTCGCATCACAGTGAACAAAAAGGTTTCATTTCTGCAAAATAGCACCTGCTACAAAAACGCAAGATACGATTGCGACATGTCTCCATAGTAGTAGTTAGCAACTCAGTCTTGGTCTCTAACTTATCAAAAAAGGAAAGTTAGCATGGTATCTAACTAACAAAAAAAAGGAGAAAGAGAAAGAGAAAGAGAAAGAGAAAGAGAAAGAAAAAGAAAAAGAAAAAGAAAAAGAAAAAGTTGGTTTTGGTCTCTAATTATATTTTTCAGAGTAGTTGACGTAATGCTCTGGTGTCTCTTGTGGTCCATAGATCCGTTACTATAGGAACCATTAGCATGGAAATATGAATGCTTCTTGGTAAAACTAAGCTATAGAAGCATTTCTGAAGCAAACAATTGTTTTTCCATTGTTAAACTAGCAATTGGGAATCTTATGTGTGGGGCTTGGATTTTAATCTTACTAAGCAGCTTTTTCCATTTGGTTTTTGCGTTGTATTTCAAAAATCTCTTGGAAATTACGGGTTTTCTGTGGAGCAGTTGATTGATAAGCGTGCGTTTGCATTGTTAAGGAAATCCTACTTGCGGTTAGGGGTAATTTCTTTTTGCCCGACCGGAGGAATATGTTCCTAATTACTTAAAATTAAGCAGAGAAGAATAATCAAAGAAAGAAGCAGTGGAGTAAAAGTTAATGGAACTTTGTGGGAGGCCCGTCTTGACAGGGTATCAATCTATTTTCTGATTTTAACATGATATTTACTTGTAACTGCATATAGTGTGATTTCATAAATTATCAGATTGAGAGGCAAGAACACTATAAATTAAGGTAGGAGTATGCTGTATCACCTAATCTTTTATACTTTGACCTTTCGCTGGCGTAAACTTTTTACAAAAGGCTCGATCACTAGGTGCAGAGTCCAATATTTTTTTTCCTGTTTTTGCTTGTTTTAAAGTTGTGGAAAATGCTCTGTACCAAAAAAATAAAAGCAAATCATTGTCCACATCAAAGGCTCGTTTAAGGCGCGCTTAAGCTCTGAAACTCAGAAAAGCTAAGGGAAAGCACTTCGCCTCACTTGAGCTGCGCTTCAATGTAGGCAAGATACCAAGATTTGCCCCTTATTGCCCATAAGTTGTATCTTGAATGGAGCATTACTAGACAACAAATATAATTTCAAATAAGTTCATTAGTTGTTAAGGAAAATAATATGAATGAATTTATTACTTTTTTCTTGAATTACATATATATTTTTATTTTTTTCTTGCCTTGCCCCTTTTTTAACTAAAGCTCACACTTAAATTATGCTTTGCGCCGAAAGCCTCAATTGACCGAGCGCTCTTTAGTGCTTTTCGCCTTTGACAACACTGATACCCTTTCCCAGTTAAAATTATTACTCGCGTCTAATTAGATCTACAAATTATTATCAGCCCATACCATAACTAGCCATGGTTCTGAAAATTCTTATTAGCACAGGGTGTTTTATCTATCAGAATTTTAGTTTTGGTCAAATGCTGAATTTAATTTGACATGAAACAATGATGAAGCCAAATGTGTTTTCCTATTTTTTCAAGTGTTCAGTTTTGTATTTATTTTCTGACAAAAATGCCGTGTTTGGCATGATGATTTAATCAAGAAAAGCGTTTTCTACTGTTTAAGTACCTTTGGACAAAAGCTTATGCAAGATGGAGTCATTTTTCTTTACAAATATTCTAACTCTTACTCCTTATCGCTTCAATTAACAGTTCGACATTATTTTAATATCTAATTATCAAAAATATTATCAAAACACTATTCTCTTATCTTATCCTGCACATTGCATGATTACCGTATGTCATTTTTATTTTGCACAAAACCTTGGAAATGATCGAGAAAATGATGACCAGTTGTAAAACATTTTCCGCAAAATATGTTTTTCATGGATTGTCTGTAAAAACTGACCTTGGAAATGACTTCTTTTAAAGGCGTGAACAATAGTTGTCTGCTCTTCCAATAGCTGCCTAGATGTTGTCAACTGACTGTTCACTTTCATCAGCTCCTGCTACCCAAAATATCAATTAGTGAGTGAAGATTTTGGGATGAGAAAATTCTATATGTAATTCATTGAGAAGCTTGACATTTTATTTTATCTTTTTAATACATTGTATTGGTTGGTTTGATAGCAAAAGATCATATTAGAGGCTACGAAGGGTGGTGTCTCTATACAAAAAGAAAATTCGATAGCAGGATATGTGGGATTTGTTGAACTGCAGAGAATGACTAACCCCATCCACTTCTCTCCCTGGGCGGCAGTTTACGGGACTAAACAAGAGGGAAAAAAGGGTTGCCGCAGATATAAGATCTTTCTTATGCTAAACAGAGTGCATAAATTGATAAGATATAATATTTGGACTGTCAGTTCATTATCCTGCGTAACCCACATTGTATTGGTTGGTTTGATAGCAAAAGATCATATTAGAGGCTACGAAGGATGGTGTCTCTATACAAAAAGAAAATTCGATAGCAGGATATGTGGGATTTGTTGAACTGCAGAGAATGACTAACCCCATCCACTTCTCTCCCTGGGCGGCAGTTTACGGGACTAAACAAGAGGGAAAAAAGGGTTGCCGCAGATATAAGATCTTTCTTATGCTAAACAGAGTGCATAAATTGATAAGATATAATATTTGGACTGTCAGTTCATTATCCTGCGTAACCCACATTGTATTGGTTGGTTTGATAGCAAAAGATCATATTAGAGGCTACGAAGGATGGTGTCTCTATACAAAAAGAAAATTCGATAGCAGGATATGTGGGATTTGTTGAACTGCAGAGAATGACTAACCCCATCCACTTCTCTCCCTGGGCGGCAGTTTACGGGACTAAACAAGAGGGAAAAAAGGGTTGCCGCAGATATAAGATCTTTCTTATGCTAAACAGAGTGCATAAATTGATAAGATATAATATTTGGACTGTCAGTTCATTATCCTGCGTAACCC